>JXCR01125859.1:91990-144814 GCA_002079205.1 Phalaenopsis hybrid cultivar | reverse complement strand
TATTTAATCTTTGTATTAAATAGGGGAATTTGTCGGTCATATATAAAAGGTTCGCAGACCAAACGGATGTCACAAATCTCTTAGTTTGCAGGATTGGGTCTATCGCCGAGGTCTACACTTATCTTTCGGGAGAGTGTAGTATTCGCGGTATCAGGCACGATTATGCAAACTATTGGACTAATGAGATCCATTTGGTCTCATTTTTCAAAAATTAAAACATACTATTTTTTAAAACTTAAACTATATATCTATTATATTAAATTAAATTTCAAAAATTATTTTCATATACCATATTTTCAAATCTATCTATCTCTATCGAAAAAGTTGACCGACAAATATATATCAGAATTTTAGTAAGGGAATATGTAAATGCAAAATCAAAATAAGGGTATTTTCTCTATAATTTTCAATAACAAAGGGTAGCATGCAAATTTCATAATTAATAAATCAATTTGTACGCCACAAGAAAAACCATCAGCACAAAGAAAAATATGAAGGAGTTTTACTGCTTAAAACGCAGAGCAATGAGCCGTGTTCACAGACACCGAAGATCAGGCCTTCCAAAGTTTTATATAACAATGGACAATAAGATTTCTTGAATAACCAATAGCACATGATTATGTAAGAAAAGGAGCAAAGTGAACTAGAAACAAACATAGAAAAAATAAACATTTATAATAGAGAAAATTAAAAGGAAAAGTCACTATAGTAACCGTAATATAAAAATATATAATAATTTTAATAATAGTAATAATAATAATAATAAATTTAGTTGTAAGGTTGATTCTAAAAAGGAATAACCGTCTCAATAGTTCTACTTGGGAGACAAAAAACTCATTCTAATAGGACGAAGCATTGAAATCGAGAATAAAAAAGAGCGAGTGACACCGTTCTAGGAAGCCTAGGAGTTGGGGAAGGTGATTTAGCAAGGAAATGGTTATGGAAGGGCAAAAAAATGATAATATGCGAGCTTGACGGCATTTACACAGACAGAAGCATCCTTCGACGGCTGCCCCAGCTAAAAACAACAAAGAAAACTAGGAAACAACAATGCACAGATTGCGAGAAGATTTCCCACGTGTTCCTGCACAAGCTACAAACAGACCACAGGCAAAAGAATAAAAATATAAAACTCCTAAAGCAGGAAATCAAAGCAAACATCTCTAAAATACATAAAAAAGCCAAATTTTTCCAAAATAATACAAAAACTGAAATTAAACTCCTTAGAAAAATCAAAATAGGAAATAAATGTCATGCACCGACCTGATAGCTTCAAATTAACTAAGTTACGAATTGTGATCGGATGGTGAAAATATTTAAATAATTATTTACATATTTATAGAATCTTCCATTGTATAAAAGAGTCACTAAAATCTACAAAGTGCAATAAAAATAAAATAACAAAAAATCACATAATCTAAAGACACCTTAAACCAATACGACACAACATAACACAATCGGAAAGAAACAATACAAAGAAACCGTCATCATAAAAATCTAACAGTATTGGTCATCCTCCTGTAAACCAAGTCTCTCCTATCAGACATACAACCTATAATTTTTTCCTAAAAGAAAATATTAATCGCAAGAGCAATTTTCACTTAATGACTAATTATAACTTTTATATGTAATAAATTATTATGTCAATGCTATGTATAAATGACAAAAAAAAAATGCATTTCATTTATTTATAAAACGTTAAACTTTCAGTTTAAAGTTATCTCTTCTCGTTTCACTTAAATTATTTACCATTTAATCATTTTTAAAAGTCATAACAGGATTATCATCATACTCGAAGGTACTCTCAAAAATATACCTGAATATATCATCAAAAATATACTCGAAGGTACCCTAAAAATATACCCGAATGTATCGTTAAATTGCACTCGAAAATACACATTTATTATTTTCCTTCACGTGCACGGGTACATCTTCCCTGCTAGTACCATTTGAGAGTAATCCTATATTACTTAAATTTTTACATTTAGTTTCATTTAAATTTATTTTTTAAAAAAGTACTAAACACTTATTTTTCTTTTTTTTCCATTTCATTTCCTTAAACTTTCAAGCTCACAAAATACATATAATTATAAAATGACAAATTAAAGCAACACAAGAGTTACTAAATATATAAGAGACCTCTGACATAACCCTTCTCTTTATTTTTTTAAACAACCACCTATATTAAATGAGTGTGTGAAACTTCAGATAAGAAACTGATTCTTAAAAGAAATGCTAAAATGTGGCTAACTTTTTTAAAATATGTATCTTTTGAATAAAATATTCTTTCAAATTTACCCGTAAAAATTAATATCCACCAAATGTTACCTCCACTTATTTGCTTCATGCTCCTTACAAATTCGCGTTCTAACATACTTAATCTTTTGAATCTAACTTCTTTAATCCCTGATTTCGATCATAATATAAACATTATATAAATAACACAAAATAATTTCATTAATTAATTTGATGAAACCCAAAGTACCTTAAAATCTTTTGAATGCCCAAATATCTTCACTTTTCCCTTGCACACGAAGCTTGTAAATCCTCCTTTGAAAATCTTACATAAAACCATCCTAATAAAATAAAATCTTACATAAAACACACACACACACACTTTATAATATTATATTAATTAGCTTAATTAAACATAAATCTTTACATTTAACTTTAAATCATTCGGTGGCCTGCCCTAAGTCACGCACGAAGGCTCAATCCTCTGTTTCATCCTGCTTCGACCTCTGCTCAACCGCGCAATCTCCCTTATCCCTTTGGCCTAGACTCTAATCAAAATAGTTCAGAGCCTCTTTTTATAATTCTTTCGACTTCTCCGTCTTCCTTCCTCTCCTTCAAATGATACGTGCACACAAAGCCACAAAGCTATGGCTTCCTCCTCTTCCTCTACACGCAGAGTTGTGGCTTCGGTTATAGCTTCCTCTACACGCAGAGTTGTGCCTCCGGTTATGGCTTCCTCTACACGCAAAGGCGGCTTGGCTTAACTTCTCCTTCGACCAAGTTCACTCACAGATAAGTTCATTGACCCCTCTTATTCATCTCCATAGATTTTCCATCTCTCGATCTCTCTACTCTAGCTCTCGCTCATTTTCTCGTTCTCTGTTCACTCTATGATGGTTAGAAATGAAAAATGATCGAGAGATGCCCTCTCCCACTCAACTTCACTTAAACGAATCATCGTGACTGCTCAATTCCGTATTATTATTATTATTTAATTATCATTACTATTTATTGATTTATTTAAAATTCAATTATCGCAATAAAAGCCCCATGAATAATAAAACCCAACACAACATAAGATTTCCTGCTACAACACCGCCTAGGCGAGAAGAAGTTTTGGTTAGCAATCTGCTCGATGTTGGAGTCGAGATGACCGCATTATTCTCATTGGGTACAAGAAGTCTCATCATCTTTACTTGAAGCTCTTAGAACTAATTCACCACCACCATAATAAAATCATTGTCATGTTGTGTTAAATGCAACTCTACTACAAAATCTATGCTCAAATCTATTTCAGACAACTCTGAAATACATTTCATTTCAAAGTCTATTCTGATAGAAAAAATAGCCATTCTTCATCAACACAATAAGAGCCGGAACCAAACAAAGGCGAGTGTGCTCCTGTACTAAGTCTCTAACCATGAGCGTGCAACCTATTTTTATAATTTATAATATTTGATTGGTCACATCCCATAAGAGAGTGTGTATGGGAAAATAAATCCCCGAAAGAGACCTATAGCATGTTGATCCTCTTTTAGTAGTAGCCACCCAAAAAGTAAACTGCCAGTCAGCACATCCAATAACTCCCTCGGCAGGAGCTACACCTCTTCTGGTATCGGTGCATCAAACATACTACCTTCTAGAACAACCAAGATTAATCTTATTCTAGTCACTTTCATGGGCTCAAACTTGAATCACTTGTATCTCTCCCACATTATACTCCTCTTTGATGTCTTCATTCTTTTACGTATCACTATCCATTTATTAAATTGCTCTCAAAGCAACAAGATATCATTCTCATGTTTAAGTAATCTAATGCAATCTGCCCAAAACTATGACACTTGAAGCACTAGTTCTCCGGGGCAGATTTAGTAGCATTGATAGACTTCATTTTTTCTCCATTCTGGATTAATTTCTCCTTAGACAGGGTTGGGTTGGATACTCCACTGGGTTTGTTTTTGCTATATGGTCCTAGGGTTAAACCTTGTCTGCAAAGTGTGACACTCATATGGTAACGTTCGTTTTCAAAACCAAGGTAACCACATTGAGTAGAAACCAATACAGCTAGGGTGCAACGAGTCGATCTTGAGCGAGCCCAAGCTTGGCTCATGTTTGACTAGTTAAAAAATACCACAGTTCGTGTTCGACTCATTTATACGACTATATTTATACTATACTAGTGACAATTTATTTCCGCCCTCCAGAATACCTCTCTATTGTGTACTTCTATTCCACCAACTTACGATTTAGCATGAATTGATCAAATTGACTTGCTTACTCCACCTAGAGTCTCTAGCGACCAGGTGGAGGATTTTAATGAACGTATCAATGCAACTCCCAATTCATGTTATAATAGGTGTTGATACTACGCTTCCCTTCCCAAATGTTGAACATGCTTAAAGTTCTCCCAGTACAAGAAAGTGTTCTTCCCAAGTTCAATGACTGGCAATTTAATTTTCTTCCTCAAGAACGTCTTTAAAATAAAAAATTCGATTCATTATTTAGAGTCAGTTGATAAACTCATCCAGATCCATGCGACCTTCAAAATCTGATAATTTAATAGTCATTTCAACATCCTAGTTTCTCATTTAATATTCAATGTCAAATCAATGTGACGTCGACAATTTGTCACTTGAAGCTTTTTGTTGGAACAAATTCAGTTCCTTCTCTTGATTTAGTGAGCCACTGTTAAGACTGTGTGTGACCGCACCGGATTATCTCAGCTCAAACGCAACAAGCTTCTTTTGTAGTTGTAAAATTTTTAGTTGCATATCCTCCATCGTAAGCTCCTAGACACCTCACTAAGATTTTCTCCAAGTGGCATGGCTTCATTTCTCATGAACAAGTTTTCGGCAGATGTGGGATTGCAAATCAAAGGTAGGTCGAGGGCTTAGATTTTGGAGGTAGGCTTCACATTTGAATTTCAGTGAAAATAGAAAGGTTGGATTTTAAAAAATTAAGACTGTAGCTACAAATTCCAAAAGGAATGATTTGTATATTGTGGAAATTTTTATTTAAAGACAAATTAGGTTAATGGTTTTTTCTCTTTGAAATATTAGATTTAGAGCAAAAAAGACATCCTTAAAAATCTAAAATTTGTCGGACTCGAATACCAGAAAATACCATTCCAAAGAGCCTACAAGGTGTTTAGGAAGATGATTTAGTGGAGAGATAGTTGTGAAAAGACAACGGAAAGATATTATGTGCCTTTGATGCCTTTTGGATGGGAAGTGTGAGCCTCGTTACATTTTCTCAGGGGAATCAAAGAGAGTAAAATATAAGAGGGGAGAATAAGCAAGAAGGTTAGGAAGCCAAAGAAAGGGGAGATGAACAGAAAAGGTCAGGAATTCAAGGAGAAGTTCGCCAAATATGTTGTCGAAAACGATTACTTGAAGGTCAAGCGGCTTGGTTGGAGGAAAGGGGCACACGTGCGTTGTCGATCAGGCGAGGGACTTGACACTAGCAATCAAAGATGAAGGAAGCGACATCCTCGAGTATTTCGGCTTCGTCGGACAAAACAAAGGACAATCGACTTTAAGATGCAAGGAAGAATGAAGCCCAAAGTCGAAGGAGGAAGAGGAGGTGATGTCGGAAGAAGGGAGCATGTGGCAGAAGCTCTCCTGCACATAGAAGTTATATCGTGCAGAGGAGGACAGAGCCCCTATCAAGGAAGAAACTAAAATGATGAAAATTTAATACATAAATAAAGTAAAATTTTTAATAGCAAATTAAAAAAATAATTAACTAAAATTTTTGAGATATGAATATTTGAAGAAGCGACATCAAGGCAAATTAAATAACAAACTAATCGACAAAGATGTAAATATTCATATTTTAATTTATGGTAACATTTTTGTTCCTCTCAACTAGTTTGTATTGGCAGTTAATGATACTTGTGCAAGCTTTATTTTGATTGATATATCTTTTCATTATTGGTCATATTTTTGTTCCACTCAGCATGGGGGAATGGATGTCGGCGTATGCATCACGGATTGCAGTTTCCTTGATCACAAGCTAACTGGGAAAGCAGCGACGGAACTGCAGCGTCACCCTCGCGATCTAGTTGTGAGCTTTCTTCGTGCACAGTGTCGCGATCCTTCTCATGTTCTGATCTTCCTACACCGCTTGATCCCTTCTCTGCGGCTCGAGCAGCAAAGAAGGCGTTAGGCTCTATACAACAACGACACACACGAGAGCTCCGGTAGAAGTCACGAATCAAACCCAGTACCTACCCGTTGTTCGACTCTCAGCTCTATGGTTTATGTTCCTCAACCACCGATTACTTCAGTTTAAACTTTGGGAAGGCTTCTTAGGTTGATATGGTTGGCTCTGTGGGATCGATGGATCAGAGTTAAGCTCAAGTTTATCATGAATCATTTGAAAGCCAGGGGGACTGTAACAACCTTAAGAAAGCGAGTAGAAAGAGTGCCAAACAAGCTCTAATTTACTCAGAAGTTGAAATTTCCAACCTGGTCCATAAGCACAAATTTACCCTTATTGGGAAGTTCTAATTGGGGCATCCTAAAATGGAAATCGTTCAAAAGGTATTTGAAAATCGCAAACTATTGGGACATTGGAACATTGGACTTTTTGATGGGAGATGTATGATGATATAATTATAAAAATTAGAGGGCTATGCCAAAATATTTTCCAAGAAATAGATGACAATTGATGGAAAATTAATGAAATTGCTCAAGTGGCCTCCTGAATTCGATCATAGCAAAAAACCTTCTATAGTTTCAATCTGGTTTAAACTACCTAGCCTAAAGCACTACTTTCATCACCAAGTCCTCTATTCTATTGGAGCTGCATTAGGGAGACCTATGAAATTGAACATACCCACCATCAACCTATTTAGGCCTTCAGTTGCAAGGATTCTTGTTGAAAGGGATATCACCCGCTTTAATGTGGAACAAATATAGCTTGGTACTGCCCACAATGGGCATTGACAGACAATTGTCACAAAATAAAGACCCTATTTATGTAATCACTTTAAACTGATTGGGCACATGCTTGCCAAATGTTTCGGGCTTCATCCACATTTGAGATCCAACCTTCCTGTGCATTTGGATTCTGCAGTTCCTTATAACATCACCAAAGTGGAGGAAAATATGACAGAAACTGAAGATCTTCCAGAAATGTTGAAACAAAATTTGTTTCATAGGGTTATTCCTCGCCAACCAGTTCTGCAGATACTTCTCACTGTTGTTGAGACTGTTTTTCCTCAGACAATAAATACTACGAATTTGGTTGTAGCAGATGTTAGCTGATGTGTTTTGGAAAAGCCTATCACGAGAGAAGAGGGTAATCAAGCCTTGAAGGAGCGCCAAGATCAAGGTGTGAGCTCTCCATCGAAGATTCACAAATAAATCAACATACCGCAGTGTGAGCTCGCTATCGAAGATTCATAAATTAATCAGACAGGACAAATACTGGCAAATTAATGGCTAGTTTACAAATTTAAGAAGAAGAAAAAAAGAATGTTAAAACCCAGGAATTTTCAGAAGGACTGTATGATAGTTTTGGGCGGAAGCTCTCATCTCAGTTTGGTGTTGGACTCTCCCTAGAACTAGGGGGAGGGGATGTGGTAAATCCACCAACCATGAATAAGAGTATTTCGACTTTTTTTAGGTATACGAGAAATTTCAAGTCTCTTTTTTAGTGAATTGTATTCCCTATGAGTGGGCTCTTTGTACTAACTAAAACTTTTGTATCTNTATATATATATATATATATATATATATATATATATATATATATATATTAGAAAGCCCAAAAAAGTTAATATATTAAATAGAAAGAAAGATACAGATAGAATGTGTGGAATGACCCAAACATGACATCTTACCTACACAATAACCACAAATGGTTCCAAAACTAGAAAATACAGAAAAATACATTAGAGACAAAGAAAAAACTTAAAAGTGCCAAAACACAAAATATGAGGTGGCTAGAGAGCGACGCAATTTGGTTTTGCCTCTGCCTCTAGTTCTAGAGAAGGAACAAGATAATAAGTTGGTAAGACGATTGTCATTGCCAGTAGTAACTAATGTATCATCCATAATGTTCCTGAGCTGGAGTCGGCCTCCATTCTTCTTCTTCTTCTTCCTGGAATAGACATGTCATTCCTCATCCGAAGATTGACTTGCCTGATCTTAGTCTAAAGTGTGTTGGAGATGTGCAGGTTGTTAAACATTGGAAGTAACTACAAGTTATACTGGCTGATCTGTTATTATATCAAAAGAGCACTCTAGTGTCTTGACATGTAAGTGAACATTCTTCAATAACAGTCGGTGGTATAAGCATAACTGAATCTGTAGTCGAAGTATGTTGTTATTCGTCAGGAACTGCGATGTTGGAAAAATGATTAGGTTGCATCCTCTCAACAGGGATGATAGGTGGCCGATATTTAGCGATATCTGGCCTTAGATGAGGATGCAAACGATAGCAAATAGTAGAATTGTAACCAAACATGTTGCAATGAGAGCAATAAATAGGGTGTGGTTCTATTTTAACCTTTTGACAATACCCGTTGTGAGTGGTTCTAATCCATATCTCATCTGGAGCTGGTTGAGTGACATCCCTCTCAACTAACACAAACCACAAAGGGTCTGAAGACAACAAGCGTAGGACTATCAACCTTGAGAGACTTACTGCAAGTTGTTGCTAAGAAGTAGAGAATTTCCAAGTTGAACAGATGTAATTTTAACCCCGGAAACTTTATCCAAACTGGAATGATAAGGGACTCTGCTTTTAGATCAAAACAAATAGTCTACTTCACAATTTTCAAATAATTGTTGATCTTGATAACTTTCCGAGAAAAAATGTGAGTGTAATAGGCATCGTGAGAACTGAATCAGTATGTGTCGACCGTCAAGTAAACCAATATTTCAAATGCCCAACACCTTCATAACATCAAATTCTTTTCGAATGATCTCAAGTTTTGGGTGACTTTAAAGAAATTTCCCTACTAAAGCAAAACACCACGAAGACACGAGAGTACTGGTTTCAACTTCTGTGAGAATAAGAGCACGCTAACCATTTTTTTCCCAACTTTTTAATGAAGGTTGGAAGAATTACCTATACGAAAACCAGTCTGTGAATCTGAAAGAGGAGCACAAGTAAGAGTAGAGTGATCGTTGGCAACTGCAGTGGCATAGCAATGGATAGTCAATGCCATCTTCGCCGACAAGATGGTCTATCGAGCAAGAAACAAAGACGTCGTTTGGAATAGTGAAGTGCGAAGGAGGCGTCGTCGGCAAACGAGGACGTCAGCTGGAAAGAAATGTGAAATCGTGTCGTCTGATAGCGAAATCGCGTCGTCTAGAAGCTGCGAAGGAGGTGTCGTCGTGCAGAACGTGAGCCTCGACAGCAGACGTCGTCAAAAACGCGGGATACGTTGTCAATTACAGAGACAACGCGAGTGGGGGTCGACGACAAGGACGTCTGCAGCAAATCACTGTCAGGAATATCCGACGCCATTTTTTCTAATGCCTTCCTATAATATATATATATATATATATTATTTATTATTTTTTGAAAAAGACCAAGGGCTAATATATTAAAGATAAAGAGACCGATAGGTTTGTATGGGTGGGCCTAAACACCCAAACCACACAGTACAATACACACCAAAAAATGAAAAATATGGGTACATATAGAAATAAAAAGAAACCCAAAAACCACATGGGCGCTGAAAAAGTGTGGGTCATCTTAATCTAGTCTTCACTCTGGCTCTGGTTCTCAGTAGTGATCTAGCTAGCAGATTGGTAAGGTGCTGACCATTACCCGTAGTAACCAAAGTATCATCCATAAGAATTCTGAGCTTTAGTAGATCTCCATTCTTCTTCTTCCTCTTAGAAGTGTAAACCTTTCATTCCTCCGAAGAATCCACCGGATGCGGTAGAGCTGACGCAGAAGGATTACCAACAGTAGTAGCCACAACAGGTTCTACAATATGTGAAGTATGAATTGCGTTGCACTGGATACCTCTTAAAAAAGTGGAGCTGCGAGGCTCTTGATTATCAGTTTGAACACTATCATTTATAGGCATAAAAAATTGGTATATATATATATATATACATATATATATATATATATATAATCGATGGAGTCGCTCCGCTCTGCTAGGGTTTCGGCCGATGGCGAACCCTAGCAACAGTTACGGCTTCAACTTCGTTGTTTCCTCTGGGCTTTTTCATGCTTGTCTCTGTTTCGTCTCCCCCGCTTCTTCCGGCTATGAGACGAGGCTCGTCTCCCGCTCGCGTGTTCTGCGCTCGATCCTCTGCGGCCCATCTCGCCGCTCGCGTTTCTACAGCTCAATCTCGCGGGAACTACTCAAGATTGCGATTTCTACATTCTCTGCGCTCGTCCTGTCTCACCCCACCGTCTCTTTCTTAGATTTGGCTAATTAGATGCGATTTTTTCCCAGTCTGTTTTCTTCTCTAAACGTCGCAACTATTTTTGAAGATGGCTTCGAATAAATCATATGCAGCTGCCCTTGCCGGTGTCCATGCCTCAGACACACCAAAATCATCATCTTTCCCTCCTTCGTTTGAGTGGACGGAGGATATCAAGAAACCTAGTAGAAAGAATGAGAAGTCCGTAATCGTTTTTACAGAAGCTGAAGGTATTCAACTTGTCTCCTCTTGTCGTCTGAATTTGGTTGAGAAATTTCTATATGGTCATCCCAAAATGGAGTTCATTCACAAAGAATTTGAACTTATGCACCTTGTTGGAGAATGGAAAATCGGGCTACTAGACGGGAGACATTCTTATTCAAATTAGCAATGAAGAAGATTACATGCGCTTATTTGCTAGAAAAATAATATCGATTAATAACAGAGCAATGAAGATTCTGAAATGGTCTGTGGATTTTGACCCACAGACGGAACCGTCAATCATTTCGGTTTGGATTCGCTTCATTGGCCTGAAATTTCATTATTTTTCTCAAAAAGTATTGTACTATATTGCGTCAGCTTATGGGAAGCCACTCAAGACGGACATTTCTACTTTTAATATGTCCCGTCCTTTTGAAGTCAGAGTACTTGTTGAAAGAGATATCACTTCACTTGCTTCTCGAGGAACTCTGGTTAGACACACAACATCATGGATATTGACAGAATTTAGAAATTGTACATTTTCCGTCGTATTGTTCGAACTGTCGTAGGTTCGGACACTCCAGCTCTTAATGTCACTATCTACACCCTCACTTCAGACCAAAAAAACAAACTGTTCCGCTAGAGGCTGTGATTCCATCTCATTCTGATCAGACAGACAATATGACAACTATTTGATCCTTAGTTGTAGCTCCCTCGTCTTTGGAGCCTCCTATCGTGGGGAGAGGGAGTTTCTTCAGACCTCGCATGCCCTAGAACTATCACTGATAATACAGGTGGAAATACTTCTACTGCTTCACAACTGCCTCATCAGATCCAGAAAGATGTTGATATTACTCAGGTTCATGAGGATTAAGACGTGCAACGACCTAAACCTATCCGACTAGCTTTGGAATCTACTGATCAGATGAGTGAATCATCATATGAGGAATGACAGATCTACACATCTAGGAGGAAGAAGAAAAATAAAGATTTACTTGAGCTCAGGAATCTGATGGATGATACTTTGATTACTACAGACAATGGGACACACCTTACCAAATTGTTAACTGGCTCACTTCCAAGAATTAGAGGCAGGAGGACTAAAGTGGGACGTCTCTAGCACTTTTGTGTCCCTTTGTGGCTTTCTAGTTTTTTAACTTGTTGTATCTTTGCTTTATCTAAGTTTTTGCGTGTGTTGAATTGTATGAGTTGAGCTTTCTTTTAGGTTCTCTCATACAACATTTCTGTATCTTTTTCATATTAATATATTTGCCCTCAAACTTTTTCTTATATATATATATATATATATATATTCAAAAATTGGTATAAGAGTTTAGTTTGGAGAGGATCCTTAACTAGTAAAACCACAAAAAAAATAAATACAAAACTTACTCCAAGTGGAGATCCTCATCCATATACAACTCCACCCAAAATCAAACAAAGAGTAATGAAGTATACCAAAAACAAAATGTATACCCGAACCTAAAACGTATACTCGCAAAAACGACTAATGAGCCAGTGTAGAGTAAGAAAGTGAGTGAAACAACAAACAATGTCATCCAAAAAGAGTATCCCTGCAAGGAAGCAAACCCAACACGAAAATGCAGCATACCAATTGAGAAGATCCAGCCATAACAAACAAGCAACATACATCCACAATGCAACAGTAACAGAACAAGTAAACATAACACAGATGAAAGAGCAACCCAACTACAGAGAGAGCTTCAAGCAAGATAGGAATGAAGAGCTGTGAAAGAAAACTGAACCCAAATGAAGCAAACATTAAGCACAAATTATCCTGCTGAAGAAAACCGTGCAGGTAGCAAATGAACCTATCCTGCACAAGAAACCATATACAAGTGTTGGAAGGAGTTGTTGTCGTAAATAGAGTGTAGTTCTGAGGGATGAAACCATCGCATCCCAAAAGAGAAACACAATGCCCAAAAGCAGCCATGGCCCCAAATTTCTGGTCACCCATTCTCAACCATCCACATAGATACCACAGAAAACAACCATATTGGTTTAAGAAAACTCAATCAGTTGAAAAATGTAGCAAACAAATAAAGGTTCTAATGAAAGCAACCTCTAGTAAATCACAATGTATAAGAGTGTAAAGTAAAGAAGAAGGCAATCCAGTAGTAGAGAGTGCATCGAGTAGGAGAGGAATAGAGTGTTGTGAAAGACCACAAAAACCAGAATAATAACATTCATAGCAATCCATTAATACTCAAGCACACAGATATCCTGGTAATGAAAACTATACAGTAGCAATTGACCCCCCCTTATCCAACCAATAATATTCCAACAGAGAAGACAACAATAAGAGAGGTATCACATAATGCCCAAAAATAATCATAACAACAAAACTCAGGATACCAATTCTCAAGTCATCCAAAATGATTTCAGAGAGTATAGTCATAAGAGGAATTGAACAAGCAAAGCTATGCTCGAATGAAAGAAGCCTCAAGCAAATCACTCTGTCTAAGAGTGTAAAGAAAAGAAGATGTATCATAAATCATAATACCTTTAAGCCCCTTTTTTAGATAACCAATCCGTAGGGGCATTTCCTTCCCTATAAATGAAACAATACTGTATATTAAGATGATTACTATCTACAATGGTCATAATACATTTCAGCAAAGTAATGAGGTACCAAACAGGTTTCAACCTTTATGTTAATATGTTAAAAAAGCTTTGTGAATCAGTTTCCACCACCACCATACAAAACTGAAAAGAGAGAATAACTGCAGCAAGCACAGCCCATGCCTCAACTCATTAAAGTTGGTTTGATACCCATTAATATCCCGAAACAAGCCATCCATCCCAGCAGCATTAGAAGTGAAACTACCATCAATATTAGATTTGGTCCAACCTCGAGAGGGTGGTCTCCAACTGATTAAAGTTGGTTTCCTACCACTCTGAAGTAAAAGAGAAGTACCAGATGGATTGACAGCTCTAATTGTTTTATGATAGTCGGCCAAAACAAGTGAGACAATGGTAGTGGGAGTGTGGAGAGAAGCTTCATATTTGTGGCTATTTCTAGCCACTCAAATAAACCAAAAAAATATTAAAGGGAAAAACAACAATTGTTATGAATATAACATGTTTCCTTCCAAGTAGCAAGAATTGTTTCCAAGCTAAAAGACGGGGACCAAACAATATCAAAAGAGCTCCCAACTTTATCCCACATTTCTCTAGCAAAAATGCACACATAGAATAAATGATAAGCAGACTCAACCTTCTTTTAACAAATATAACAAAAAGAGGCAAGTGTCAAGTCTTTCAACTTAAGAATATCATCAAGTGACCAAAAATTTTGAAAAAATCTCCAAAGAAAGAAAGAGATGGATGGAGAGATGTATTAATGTCATATATAAGAACTTCATTTCCAGTGTAGAGATTTATGTATATGGGAATAGAGCATTTTAGTAATAAATTTATGGATTGAAACTTTCACGTAGGAACATCTCTTGTGCGCACATTAATAGGAATTTTAACAATAAAGGGCGTTTCCTCCTCAACTAAGAAAACAAGTTTAGGTAGATTCCAGCTGTCATTCAACCAACAATCAGAGACAAGTGTGTGTAAGTTAATGAGTGAGATGAGTTTGTGAAGTTTGATGTTCCCCAATGATCATGCCAAAAAGAAACATTTTTATCCCCCACATCCCAAAAAATGAATTAAGAAACCGCATTTCTAGCAGATATAATAGCTTTCCGGAGTTTAGAATCCCCAACCTTCTATGTGACAATGGAGGGTGTATAACAGTGCAATATTTGTGTTACATAAACTGAGTCCATAAAGATTCCCCAGCTCTAAATTTAACCAAAGCTTGCACATATTTAGATCAATAATTTGTTGCAAAGTTTTAAAGCCAAGGCCCCAAAAGAAACAGATTTATTAATCTTATTTCAGTTAGCCCAGATTTTACTAGATCTAGTAATTAAATGAGATGAGCACATGAATGATATGTATATATTCACTATTTTTACGTGCACGATTGCTAAACGCAAAGTCACCCCTTTATGATACAAGCAGGCGAACGCTAAAATAACCAAACACGTAAATGAAAAAAATATTGTCATTGAAGTATCTAAGTGGTACAACTTTTAGACAGTGTTCCTTTGATAATTGTACAGATATAAAATAATATGGTAAGGTTCATTGAAAAATATCATATGCTAAAAATAATTAATTTATAAAAATAAGCATCATTGTGGCGGCCCTAGCTGAAAATAATAAAGAGAGCTCTGATACAATGATGCATGAAGTGCATGCAGATTCTCATCCTACTGTTGCACAAGCTATAGACACAAAACTTGCAAAATAAAAAGGACTAAACACTCTTAAATACATAAACAAAGCTAAATATCCCCAGAACAAGCAAGAAATATACTTATTCTAACGCATAAATTAAACTCTTTAGAAATAAAAAAATAGAAAATAAAGGCCCCATGACTCGTATAACCCAAAAAAAGAAAGATTTCCCGCTTATAGTGTCGCTTGAGACAGAAAGACATCCTGATATGCTCTCGAGATCGAAGGATTTCGTGATCCGCTCAACATGGGAGTCCTCGACATCCTCTCAAAGCGGATGTTGACCTCATTTTCATAGGTCTTTACTTCTCTCATTACAACCTTAGATTTTCCTTGTTTGACACTCCTAGAGGATTAGAACTAGGTCTTACATTGCTTAGAAAATTCGAGTCACTTCTTTACTCCTTTGAGTCTGATATGAGCGGTTTTGGATCCTCGGCATTTTGCTGAGTCGAGTAGAACTGACATTTTAAGACTCAAGTTGAGTTCTTACATGAATAGGAGCAGCCTCTAGGAAAATCCTTAGTGACTCGAGCACTCGCGAACACCACAATTTGCGCAGCAATTAAATCATGCACGATATTGGCTTGAATCGGGTTGACCATCAGTGAACTTGTCCAGACGATCACAAATGCATTTGAGATGTCGAATTTAGCTAGAAAGTACACGCATATCACTATGATTCGGTGCACGAGCAAATAGCACGAAAATCAATGCATATTTTTTTTAAATAGGGGGTGTAAGTTCAAGCTCTGCCCAGGTTCAATTCAGGTTGGACTTGAGTTGAACACAAGTAAACAATTTCAAATTTCAAATATATCATTTAATCTCACATTAATTTAATTCAATTAGAGATTATTACTTGTCGAATTTTACTCCACCCATGTAAGTTAATCAATTCCCCATGTAATGGACCTTTCAGGATGCCTAGGATACAAGCTTCCACTCCGCTCGTCTCTTGGCCGATTCAGCAAACACAACTCTCCCCCTCGCATGCTCCTCTCTCACGCTTGTTTCTTCCTCCCACAGAAAAAATCCAGTTCGCCTGCTTCGCCTCCCTCAAGAAAAATTTGTGTACGTAAAATGTACGCAACGCTGCCTACGTCAAAGGTTATTCAGATGGTACAGGGGGGTTAGATCCGGGTTATATCCCTTATAACCTCCCTATAACTTACATGTACCTACCGGAATTACAGAAGCGCAGAACTTATTTGTAAGTTACAGGTAGGTCACATAGAAGTTACAGGGGTGTCGGTGATAAAAAGTTGGGTTAAGAGAGTTGCCCGCAGGAAGCTGTCGGTCACCGAAATCGAAATCTCTTCGCCCGCTTCGGAAGGACGCTTTAATTTATATATAGATTTTAAGTTTAGAAAAATAAAAAATCAAACTGACTTCATATTTTTTATAATTTAAATGGGCAAGCTCTTATAGTTCGCTTTACCTCAAACTCTGTATCTATCCCGAGAGATAAACACAAGACTTGGAGATGAGACTCGCTCAAATAAACTAAGAAATATATGACGTTTGTTTGGTTTGCGAAACCGTTTTATTTGTCGACAAATTCCCCTATTTAATATGAAAAATTAAAAAGGGGCGAAAACCTTCCTAAAAGGGCAATGTCTTATAGTTAATTACATCTTAAATGACCGAAATCACTTAAGAATACTCTCGATAAAAATCAGGAAAAGTTATCTTCAAGGACTTCAAAAGGATGAGACTTTTCAACGAAATCGAACAAAGATGTGTGAAAAGAGAATGACTCAAATTTGGAACATTTATTATAAAATTCAAAGGAAGAAGAACTAGGAAATGTCACAGATCCAGAGGAGATCCTCGGTGACTTCCCAGTCTACCCTATGGTTTGACTTCAGTTTCGAGGAGAAATATTCAAGCGTTTTATCCAGCCAATTTTATTTATTTAGGGCTTACATTCGTGTGAAACGATCACACAAATAGTCTGGAAGATGTGAAGATTTAGATTATAACGAACGACAACCTCAGAATCCTAAAACGAGTTAGGGCTTAGATCATATAACGAACGACAACCTCAGAATCCACAGATACAACAAGGAAGTGATTATAGAGAATAACATGTTGTAAACACAAAACAAACATGTTTACCTAAGAGATCCACTGTTCCTTAGGTGCAATTGATGCAACAGGTACAAACAATAAAATTTGAGGAAGCAGGCTGAAATGTTTTATATAAACGAAAACAAAGAAACATCGTCCAGAAATCTCGAGAAAGATCGTCAAAAGACTCATGACAAAAGAAATGCGAGGAAATCGACGAATCAACAAATTGATTAAAATCGTAAGAAACGGGAAAATCCCAAAAAGAGAGTACGAGTTCTTTGTCCAAAAAAATTCGATAATACATATGAAAAAGTTCGAAAAGAGAGGACCGCAAGCACTCAGGTCGGGGTTAGGCTCAACTATATATTAATACTCGAGGGTCGTCGGAGGCTACTCGGTCACCCGGATGTATAAAGCCCACCACTCAACTAAAAGGGTGTCTTATCGAACCTAACTCAGAAGGGTATTCTTAGCCTAAACAGGTGATCAATAGGTGGACAACCAATGTTTAAAATGTATTTAAAATTTATGTTTTCAGCATGCACATAAGTTTCAAACATCCGAAAAGTGGGTTGTATCAATTTTGTATGTAGCGAAAAATGTATGTTTGTTTTGGAAAAAGATGTGTTTGTTCTTATCAAATTTGTTTTTATCAATTTTGAAAAGTTGTTGTCGACGAGTCGATCGCGCTGTCGGGCAAAAGGCTACCAACAACCTAAGAAGGTTCAGGTCAGCTCCCGCCAGTCTTGTGTCGTTGAATGATATTGTCATCCTACAGCTCATCGGGTTCCTGAATCGGATCCCGATGTCGTAGGATGACATTACATCCTGCTCTATCCCCGATGTGCCTTTGTCATCACCGTCATAAGCCCCAAAACAAAACCGACATTCTTGCGACTTTGCTTGATAGTTTCACGTATAGCAAAATGCTATACGTGGACACATGTATTGGACATAAGCATCAAAAACCGAACCAAGAAGCAAAAAAAAAAAGAACAGAAATGGGGTGAGAGAGATGAGGGACTGATTCACCTAAAACATCGAAAAAAACGAAGGATGAATCAGCTCTCAAAACTCGTGACGAAAAGACCTGAAAAGAAAAGCCCGAAGATCCTTCAATCAATCTGAAAGGGTATCATTTTCTCACATTTTCATAAGTGAATAAACCCAAGTCAAAATGACCTTCTAACGTAGGTATCCAAACCCCAAAGATATCTTTCATGAAATCAATTCGTCTCAACCAAGTATTCTCCCGAAATAAAATTCGGAAATCTCCCAAACTTCACAATTTAAATGAAAAGAATATAACCCTGGGACGACGACCACTTACACTTCCAAAAATCATGTCAACATTAAAGCTATTCAATTCCA
This sequence comes from Phalaenopsis hybrid cultivar, assembly GCA_002079205.1. Taxonomy (NCBI): domain Eukaryota; kingdom Viridiplantae; phylum Streptophyta; class Magnoliopsida; order Asparagales; family Orchidaceae; genus Phalaenopsis; species Phalaenopsis hybrid cultivar. The sequence continues at coordinate 126,215 of JXCR01125859.1, read as the reverse complement.
GCCTTAATGAAAATCTCCTTGTATCAAATAAACATGAAATCCCCCAGCTAAAATCACATAAATGCTCACAGCCAAGCTCAATACAAAGAAATGAACAGCAGCTAAGGCTCTCGGCCAAAGCAACCCACAAGGGAGGCAACTACTAAGGCTCACGGTTCAGGGCAGCAACGAACAACTGCTGAGGCCCACGACCTAGGCCACCAAAAAGAAAAGGGGGAAGCTGCCAAAGCTCACGGTCGAGGCAATCAACAGGAAGGACCACCACTAACAGCCATTAAGGCTCTCGGCCAAAGTGACAAAAGGAACCAACCAAATTAAGGCCCAAAGCCCAGACAACCAAAGGAAATACCATTAGTTATTTTAACGCGCTCCCTCAAAATACATAAGAGAATAAATAAAATGAAAATAATTTTTGGGATGACAAACTTGATTCATCAACAAAATTCAAGCCACTCAGACTCAACAAGAAGAGTCATACCGTCCCAAGCAACCCCTCAATAGGTTCACGGGTAGGAATAGGAGAAGTACAGGACAACCACCCAACAAGCCTCTTGAATAAGGACAGCACAAAACACAAGCCAGACCCTCGAGCAAGGGCATAAAACGAGCCAAACTGAGCCCCTCAACTAAGGTCAAAAACCACAGCCAGCAAATGGCTGAAATCGAGTCCAGCACAAGTCAAACTGAATGATCTACCAACAAGCTCACGGGTAGGACTAAGAACAAACCAAATCAAGCTCCCAAGCTACCTCTCGGATAGGGACAAAACAAGGCAAAACCGAGCGTCTGAATTGAGGAAGCCCTTTGTAGATTATCGGGTTGATAGCTCTTGTTCAAGGTCGGTAACCATACAGTCCGGTTTTGAGGCCCCAACCTTTACCGATGTCTTATACTTAATCTTGGTTTTCCATATGTGACCACGGGTTTTGCTTTGCATGTTCTTGTTACAACTCGTTTTATTGTTTTTTACACTAGAATTCTTGTTTTCTTTCTTTTTCTGCAATTTATTTAAATTCCTTGCAAAATATACCATGCGGCGATATCAGAAGCTCAAGTACACATTTTATTTTATGCAATGCAGTTCCTTTGTTTACTTCACAGTGTTTTGTTACCTACAACTATTTACTTTACATGCAAAATCAAAAAACAACAACAATAACAAAACTCGAAAGATTAAAACATACCTGATAAAACTTTTTGAACCTTATATATTAAAAATACTACTTCAATAAGAAGATTGGAGCATATGTGGTGGCCAGCATGATGAAGATCTGCAGAATAACATCTTCGAGAGAGTAAACGAGTCTACAAGAACAAATTTTTCCTTAATTTAAACAACAATCCATAGAACTTTGAGGTAGTCTGTCTAGCACGACCTAAATCTTCAACTTATCTTTAGGCTTATGTACAATCATATTGAGCAGCATCAGTCCTAACTCAACTTAGGTTCTGAGATTGTTATGTGGTACAATGTAAACCCTCCTATCTCTAAGAGTTATTTGCAAAACCAGATATTATGCAAGTATAAGTCCCAGATAATAAAATTGACAAGATTGAACAGTTAAATAATATCGTCTCCAAAACGCAGCCACACAATATGATAGTTTGGAAATGCACTGCGGACCTCAGGATGTGTGATAACCCCTACCGTTTCCTTCGACTCCTGAAAATAATTATTCCTACTTGAACCACTCCCACTTGTTTTTCCACTTCCTACCGTAAAAATCTAAACCTTGAATTTTTGAAGACTAGTACGTCTAATAATCATCAAGTTTTCTCAAATATCCTTCATGACTTGATATATAATTAACTATAGGGTTTTGCCTCTATAAGAAATTTGGAACCCAAGTAAAATAAACTCTATTTAATCTTTATAGTAGATAAAGAAATTTGTCGGTCACACATGAAAAGTTCACAGGCTAAACGGATGTCAGCAATCTCATAGTTTACATGAATGGGTTCATCGCCGAAGTATACACCTATCTTTAGGGAACGTGTAGTATGTACGGTATTGAACACGATTATGTAAACTATTAGACGGATGAGATAAGAGAACCTGGAACCCGGGTAAAATAAACTTTATTTAATCTTTATATTAGATAAGAAAACTTGTCGGTCACACATTACAAGTTTGCAGACCAAGCAGATGTCAGAAATCTCATAGTCTGCATGATTGGGTCCATCGCCGAAGTATACACATATTTTTCGGTAATGTGTAGTATTTACGGAATTGGGCACGATTATGTAAACTATAAGACGGATGAGATCCATTCGGTCTCATCTTCCTAAATATTAAAACACCATTCTTTTCAAAACCAAAAATACATACTTTTTTTTTAAAATTAAATTTAAAATTATTTTCAAATAAAAAAGTTGACCAACAGCGAGAAGTGTCACAATCTACTCGACGTTGGAGTCAAGGCATCTGCATCCGCAAGAGAGAAAGGAGAGAGCAAGTGAAAAGAAGAATGGTGACAATCTGAAATGTAAAAGTACGTGCAAGAGGTGTGATCGCATATGAAGAAGGCAGGCGACCGTTGTTGTGGTGCATGAGCTCGTGTCTCGCAAGAAGAGAATAAGAATTTCTTTGGGGCGGCTACGACTTAGCTACCCCAAGAAACTACTGCAGGGGAGCTGCTGAGAGAGAGCTGCTGTGAGGAAGTTGGTTGGTTATGTGTTCCAGGTGCGTGAAAACGTTTATATGGCAATTGTTTGTAGACAAATGATCATTCTGTCGTTGTTAGTAATGTTGTTTATAACAAAACTATTCTAACCATATATTAAATATTCCAGAAACAAAAAATAAATCCAAAACAGTACAAAAAATAAGTTATACATCTTACTTAGCAAAGAGCATCAAAATTACTAAAAAAAATACAAAATCCTATTAAAGGATGTAGGAAGCATTGTTTCAAATAATGAATGAGATTGTATTATCGTACTTTTGGATCAAAATTATAACTTTGCATTTATCCCTTACCTTTCTCACTAGCCTCTAAAGATATGTACAATAAATTGCTGGGGTATTAACATACATACCACACATTTTTATTAGTATTTATCAGTTTACAAAACAAGTCATTTTGTGTCGCATAATATTTTTTTAAATGCCGCACATTGATTGATGGTATAATTCTTTTTCCTTGGCAATCGACCAACTGGTAGAATCCTCCCGAGCATGTATGTTCAACTATATACAGGTCCTTCCATATCGGTTTGAACTTCCCACTTCTTTTTCGATGAGCGAGAATAGGTCTACGGAGTACCAAGACTATATCACCAATTTAAAATGTGCTTGGACGAACCAATTTGTCAAGGGACGTACCATTTTTGCCTGATATAGCTCCAGATTTTGTTAAGCTTGTAAATGTTTTGCATCTAAACTTTCAAGTTCTTCGAGTTGTAATTTTGCATTTTCTTCTTCTATTATTTTATTTACCAACGCGACTCGGAGGGAGGGAGTTTGTCCTTCCAACGGAAACACGACATTGGACCCATACGCCAGAGCAAACGGTGTTGACTGTGTTGGTGTGCGATATGTAGTACGATAGGCCCATAAAGCTTGGATTTACCATTCATGCACTGTCTTGAACTGTTGGTTAATGTCTTTTTTCAAAATTTGAAACAATGTTTTGTTGAAAGACTCGGCCAAACCATTAGCTTTAGGATAGTAGATTGTTGAATATCTCCAATCTATTTCATATCTTCGAGTGAAGCTATTTATCTTTATCTTTTCTAAAGTCATTCCATTGTTTGAGATGACTCTCCGCTTTGACTTCTCTAAGTAGTATTGCATCTATCTATTTGGAGAAGTAATTTGTGGCAGCCAGTTGACCTTTTGAGGATTGAGGGTCTATAGAGCACACAATATCGGTGCCCCAACATTCAAATGGTCAAGATGTCATTGTTGAGTGTAATGCATTCTGCGGTTGATGCTAAACCACTCCATAAGACTGACATTGATGACACCTTTTTCAGTTTCAATGCAGTCAAATATCCCATTTTTTTTTCATTTTCGGTCCTGATTAATGTAAGCCATAGAGACATGAATGAACTTCTTTAACGACGTCTTGGGCTTTAGATTGACTCAAGCATCTTCACCACATCTTCACCAGCGCGTATGACAATGCTCTTTGTTTAATTAGAGCAACGATAGAATTATCTTTCAGAAGTTTTCTTGTCGCAAATTATCTTTTTCTTTGTTAACGACAGTTATTGTTGTGTCATTTCCAAGTTTGTGAAGATTTTTCATGTCAATTTGAGAAAGTGTTTGTCATCCTTGAACAGAGATTAGGATGTCATCCTCTTCTGGAGACATCCTCTTCTGGACAAGCAAATTCTTTTGCTAACTTCGCAAAAGCATCTGCTAAATAATTATCTCGTATCGGAACTAGGAAGAAAGTTACATCCGAAATTTTTTCCAATAATTTCATAATATAACGGAAATACCGTTCCAACCGGGGTTTCAAAGTTGTATTTTCCTGCTATTTAATTGATGATCTGTTGAGAATCTCCGTAGATGTCAATTTTCTTGATTTCCATTAATATTGTCAGTTTCAACCCGGTTATGAGTACCTCATATTCAACTTCATTATTCGTGCAAAGTTCAGCTAGGTGATAAGAAAACAACATCAATGTTTTATCTGGAGTGATGAAGATCAAACCTACTCCCGCCTTGCCAGGTATAGTTTCTCGTCTGCCTTTGTTTTTGCGAGCCGATAAAGCTCCATCAAAATATAATTGCCACCGTTACATATTAGAATTTTGAACTTCCAATATTAGCTCATCAGGTAGATCATCTTTAAGAGGGGATCCAGCCGATACGGAGTGTAACGCTAAGAAGTCCGCCAAACTTTGTCCTTTGACAACGCGTAACGGTATGAACATTATGTCGAATTAGAGCAGTATCATTGCTCATTTTGCTAATGTTCCAGAAAATGTTGGTCGTGTCATTAAATATTGTAAATGATTAACTCTCGAGATAAGAGTTACCTTATGAGAAAGCATATAGTGTCTTAACTTTTGCAAAGATCAAAGCTAAGCAATGATTTTCAATTGCAGGAGATTTTATTTCTCTTGGAACCAAACAACGACTTACATAATATAGTGCATTTTCCTTTCCCTCGTCATTGACTTGGGCTAACAACGTTATGAGGGAATTTTTTAATACCGCAGTTATAGAGGATTAGAGGTCTTCCTAACACGGGGACTGCTGAAACAGGGGCGTTGAATTTCCCTGCAGTGACACCAAAAACGCACTTTAAGGGAATTATTTTAAGATTGAATTATCGTAATCATTCGAAGAAAATTCTCAAATCGTACACACGGTCTTCCTTCTGTTTGTTGTTAACGACTAAATCGTCCACATAAAATTTAACTTGATGGTCAATTAGTTCATCAAAAATACCCATCAGTTTGTAAAAGTATATTCCAATGAGTGTCCTGAAAGTTGTATTTACAATTAACATAAAACTATAATCTTTAATATCACATCAAAAATATTTCTATTATTAAGTTTTTAAAAGTAAAATACACATTTTCATGCATAGTGTCTAATACCAAAGGGTTATAAATAAAAATTTCAAAGTTTTAGAAATGTAAATACAAAGAAATGGTGTGGTATATATGTAATTTTTGCTAAATAGTATCATTTTTTAAGTTAAGCTTTCAAAATAACAACGATAAAACAATGTGATTCAACTACAAAAAGATAAATGCGACAAATACAAGAATTTTTTATAATAATAAAAAATTAGATCATAAACAAGCAAGCGTAAAAGAAAACAATCATGAAAGAATTTGTATACTTGGTCTGCAATTATCAAGAAGGGAGGCGCATTCTTCTACCTAAACTCACTAACTTGAAGCTTACTTATAATTGCATCTGCATGGGTTACAAAAAGAAAAAATGTGTAAAATATACGTATCCAAAACTTTTGACTTTAGCTTTTGCCAAAGCCATCACCAGCTCCTTTGACCTTTACATACGAATCGCATACGAACCAGAACGAAGAGAAGAAAGCGAGAAGAGAGGAAGAACATGGAATAGTTGAATTCGCGTTCTGCCCCTTGCTCCGAGATGCACAAGTCAGTCCCATAAGCCTTCCTCTTCCTTCATTCGCTAGGTTAGGGCCCGATTCCTGCTTCGTACGAGACTACTCCTGCAGGCTCCTCGGCTTGGTCTTCCTCCTCTCCTGCCCCCGAAGTCATTAGTACGTGAAGCTAAAGGGTTTGAATCGATCATTTTATAAGATAAAATCGATGTAATTAATTACTATTTTACTTACATTAAATTTAATTCATGTCTTTTAAAATATTTCATTGTTGATACACATTCAAAGCATAATTAGAAGAAGATATGTGAAAATGAAATAATAATATAATAATTTCAATTTTTTCATCTTTTGCATTATATTAAATAAAAAATAAATGAATTTAATGAACAAAAAAATAAATAATTGTAAACGAAAAATTTTATGCTAAATCTATCAGGAGGGCATATGAGTTGAGTCTATCAGTTTAACCATGGGGAGGCAGTCTAACAAAGAGCCTGCACTGACCGACCAGCTAGCATATGGATATTTAGACTGAAAATCGGAAAACATAAGTTGTAAAGGATATCTGGACTGAAAATCAAGTATTTAAACACATCAATCAAGTTAAGATTTTCCGATCAAAACTAAGATAATGCTTTCATTCAATTGAATTTAAAGTCATATTTTATAAATAAATTTCAAGAAACCAATTTCAAATTGCACTTTGAAGTATCATTTTCAAAGATAAAATCAATGGGAGTAATTACTATTTTATTTGCATTAAATTTAATTTTTAGATTTCAAAATTTTTCATTTGTTGAAACGCATTAAAAGCATAATTAGAAGAAGAAATGTGAAAATGAAACAATTATTTTAAGATTTCAACTTTTCATCTTTTGCGCTATATTAAATGAAAAATAAATGAATTTACAGAATAAAAGAAAGTAAATAATTGTAAACAAAAAAATTTAGGTTAAGCCTATCAAAAGACCCCCTTATTTGCGCGGGGCATATGGACTGAACTGACNATTAAAAGCATAATTAGAAGAAGAAATGTGAAAATGAAACAATTATTTTAAGATTTCAACTTTTCATCTTTTCATCTTTTGCACCATATTAAATGAAAAATAAATGAATTTACTGAATAAAAGAAAGTAAATAATTGTAAACAAAAAAATTTAGGTTAAGCCTATCAGGAGCCCCCTTATTTGAGCGGGGCATATGGACTGAACCGACCGGTTCAGCCATGGGGAGTCAGTCCAGCAAGGAGCCTGGACCAACCAGCCAGGGTAGCAACGACACCCCCTCCCCCCCTGTTTGTGGTTTGAATTAAATTTCGGCATCATTTGGTATCAGAGCCAGTTTATGATTTTCTTATCCAAAGATAAAGCTTATATTCAATTGAAATTTAAGTATTATTTCATAAATAAATTTCAAGAATCCCATTTCATACAACACAACTAAAAGATTTAAAGTCATCATTTTATAAGCTAGATTCAACCTAAGCTAAGTATTGTATTAAAAAATGTGTCATTTGTTGATACACATTAAAAGCATAGTCAGAAGAAGATGTGTTAAAAGGAAAAAACTATTTTATGAATTCAATTTAGTCAACTTTTGCATTATATTAAATGAAACAAAAGAATTTAATGACTAAAAGAAAATAAATATTTGTAAATGAGTCACCTCACTTATATTATCAATTGGGCACTCAATTATATTTGTGCCCGTTAAAGGAAATGGAAATGCTTGTATCTTTATTGGTTAAAAAAAATTTAATGGTGCTCTTGAGTTGACTTATTAAAGGAAAAACGATAAAATATAATTGACCAATATACAACAACAACAACAAAGCCTTAATCCCACTACGTGGGGTCAGCTACATGAATCCATGATGGCATTTCTTTAGATGAATCTATTGCACAACACATAGAAAAGAGACTTATCATATATTCTAATGGTTGTTTGATTTGAAATGGTATCATAAATCCAACACAATGGATACCCACAGCAACAACAAAAACAAAGCCTTAATCCCACAACGTGGGGTCGCCTAAATGAATCATTTTTTCTCAATTGTGTCCTATTTACTGTCACATTTTCATGTAGTTCTAACAAATTAAAATCATTTTTTTATACAATAAGCCCAAGTCTTCCTAGGTCTACCTCTGTCTTTCTCAACGTAGGTTGAATCTAAAACATCTACTCTCCTAATCGGATCATCAGATGGTCGATATTTAATGTAACCAAACCATCTAAGAGGACTCTCTAATTTTGTCCGTCATTGGAGCTACATCAACCCTATCCCGGATATATTCATTTCGCATTTTGTATAAAGCCACACATCCACTTAATCATTCTCATCTCAGCAACACTTAACTTAGTATTATGCTTCTCTTTTAAAAGGCCAACATTCAACGCCATAGAGCATTGCAGATCTCACTACGCTCTTATTAAATTTTCCTTGTAGTCTAAAACTTCACTTGAATTCTACTATTAACATCCTCATCTATATCACCATCACTTTGAACAACAGACCCGAGACATCTAAATTGTTCACACCTTTTAATATTTGATCAACCAAAGTTACAATTTTGTCACTAGAGCTACTACTCCTAAAATTACATTCCATGTATTCAGTTTTAGTTCTAATCAAATGAAGGCCTTTAGACTCCAATGTAGACCGCCATAATTAAAGTTTTTCCCAGGCTTTTTCTCTTGTCTTATCCACGAGAAGGATATCATCAGCAAAAAGCATACACCAAGAATCAATAAATATTTTTATAAAAAAATTGTAATACTTTATAGGTTGATAACCATAATCATCCGAGCATTCACGTTGAGCATTTACGTTGAGCAGTTGCATAACATGTTATTGAACTTTTATTTCCAAAAAAAACTATGCTAGACTCATATGACTAGTATGAGTTAATTTATTTACGGGAAAAGATAAACTGTTGAAAGTAGATGGAAGATTGTTTGGTTAACATGTTTCATCACTTTCATTACCAAGTTGGATGACTTAAAGTATTTTATTAAAGGAGGTTTACATATATTTTATAAATTAGTAGCTCTTTTATAGTTGAACATTATTGCATCTCTCTCTCTCTCTCTCTCTCTCTCTCTCTCTCTCTCTCTACACACACATACACACAAAAACATGCTCACACATTAAAACATGGTGGTTACCACAATAGGAAAAACAATGATCAATATGAAAGCAAAAACTCTTTTTCATTAAATGGAGTTGAAAGCATAATAGCATAGGTCAACAATCATGGTTCCATATCAAAATTTTCTCTATTGGAAACAATCAAGAATTATAAAAAATGAATATTTTTTTTATTTTTAAATAACAGTAATCAAAACACCAATCCAAAAGGTGATAGTGAATTTAAAATACTCCAAAATGAAACATCCAAACCATGACTAAAATAGAAACTGAAACTAAGTCTGAAAACCTTGGTATCCTCGCCAACTATTTCACTACGGACATCACATTTTTTTCTGGATGCCACCTCGTTGAAAGCTCCATAAGCTTGAGAATTATAACGAGTTGAACTAAAACAACGGATTAGAACTTGAGAATTAAAATGAGCCGAGTTCAGAGAAGGGAGCTAACCGAGGATACAAGCTACCACTATCCTGTTATAGTACATTGAATATTATGACCATACATCATAATTCTAAGTCTTATCATTTCAACCATTTTAAAAACAACAAAGAGTTGAGTTTGAACTTAAGGAGTACCGAAGTGTTAATAATTTCACTCTCATTAAATCAATTCTTGCAAAATATTTTCACAGTAAGTACTTAAATTTTACCCGAGTCACATTTCAAGAAAAAAAAATTCACATAAGTAGACATTTTTCATTGCCACTGTTCCAGATTTATTATTCCTTGTAAAATTTAAAAAAAAAACAATTAAAATATTATAAACGAGGGAAAAAGAAAAAGTAAGCCCCGCTTTCAATGAAATATTTTCACAGAAAACAAATATATTCAAGTAATGGAGAGACATAGGCTTGTGAATGAATTACCTCCAATATTTCAGATAAGATTGAGAAAAACTGGAAGTATTCTTCAAAGATAGCAAAAGCATTACTGTATCCATGCCTTATAAAATCAAAAAGTGAAGAAATCTCCGCAATGTTGAGGGAAAGTTTGACAGGCGTGTCATTGTTGATTTCCTATAAAAAATATCAACGCCATAAATGCAACTTATTTTTTATTCTTGTGTTCGTTAAAGAAAAGCTGAAAAATAACATGAAACAGTTGCAAATAGGGGAAACAAATATTAACAAAAAAAAAAAAAACAGGTAGAGAAATCAGAGCAACATTTACATGGTAAAAGGGGAGAGAGTTTGCTTACTGAAAAAAACTGATTGTACAATAAACACAGTTGCTCATGGGTTGTTCTTGTCTGATCACGTGCATTTCTGGCATCTTGTTGGAGCTACCATGCAAAGAAACAACAAAAAAAGAGGTTCATTAAATTACATATGATAAGGTTGGGACTCTGTACGTGAAATAAAGCATTTCACTCAGTATAGAGGATAAAAATCAAGCAAATAAGTTTGCTTTCCGGAAAGCATAAAATAAATAAAATTCAACAAACACAAAACAATGAAATCAAATGTTTCTTTTTGGTTTGGGATATCAAACCCTTATATCATGTCCAATCACTGCTCATTGAACAGTTTATTGATTGTATTCTGATAGAAATCACACCGCATTTTCCAAAGAAATTAGGGCACGGAATTTTTTTTCACCTATCTCAAATCAAACCAATACAGCACCACACAATGTACACAAAAATATAAAAAATAGGTACGTAGAACTCGAGAGGTAGGCAATCTCTCCCAAATCTTATAATTTGAGAGGTCGACGATCACTCCAAAACTCTAACCCAAAACATATGAGCCCTATTTATAGAAAACAAAAATAAATCCAAAATGACTCATTTAACATTTGGCGTCGTCAGAACATTACTCACCTCCCAAAAAAAACAGCTTGTCCTCAAGATGGAAAAAGTTATTGTTGGATCAGTTCATATGACTCACTTGTGTCGTCGTCATCTCAGAGTCATTTCTGTTTAATCCAAAATTCATAATGACCCTCATTAGCTCAGGGCTCTTGGGCCCTGGCTGGCTGGACAAAAGACCTCCCACCATTTCCTAGTTTCCTCACAATTTCCCTTCCTTCCTATTCAGCCCCTTCCTACTCATTTCAACTTCCTTCATTTTTCATTCCCCCTTCCTTTATTTCTTGGCAACTCTTCCACTTGCCCAGTCTATCTTCTAATTCCGCCTTATTTATAGATGTTGTTTGTTGAAGACAAATAAGTTTTTTTTATTTGATTTTAGATGTGTCTCTAAGCTGTTTCCCTTCTGAGGGCCAACGAAGAGCGATGTGTCGGATGTACCTCGCCCAAGATGATCACTACCTCTGCGCACTCCGCACTCTACCCGGTTGTCGTCCACCTCCCAGCACCTGCTCGTCCACTGTTGATCTTCCTTGTTCCCCCTAATCGGCCTCAAGTCACGCCATCCTCTCCCACTTGACGGAACCTCCAAGTCAGTCTGTGACAACTACTGGCACATTCAACACATGCCCATCCACTTTCGACCTTCCCTACACCCTCCAGTAGGCCACAAGTCATGCCAATTGTTCCCAAAAGCAACCACGCTCCATGTCGACGCATCTCAGACAATTGGCAACATCCTCCAGAAACTTTATGTATGTAGTCCACTTCCTGCACTACCCGACAGACCATAGATCCCACTGGCTTCTCCCGACCACCGCCACGCACCCTTCTGACTACTTGCCACCAGATCGTCCATCTTCCTGCACCTTCCCCACCTACCGTCGACCACCCTTACATCCTCCAGTCGGGCAAAAATCTCTCAGCATCCTCCTAACGGCCACCAAAATCCATTTCAGACAACTCCATAAAGCTATCCACCTTCCAGGCTTTACTCCAGTCGATTTGACCACCAGCATTCCGCTAGAAAAGGTCGTTTTCGTCCTTGTCTTATTTACCTTTCTCATTTCTGCAGTCATTATTGTTATTATTGTTTACATGTGTTGTGTTATTAAAGTTGAGGAATCGTCTTTATAACTGCTTCAATTCAACAATAAAATATGTGTAGTTCGAGTCGTGGTTTTGGGTTAACTCTGACATCCCTCCACATCATGTCACTCGAATATGCTCTCAACTCCTTCGTTCAATATCACATCTCTTGATCTGCCTTAAGCGGTGACACTGCCCTGATATCACATGAATCCTTCTGGTTATTAATGCTTGCACATGTTCCCATCACCGTCATTTTCTTTTAAATTTCCTAATGATATCACATGGGTTCAATATCCTTGTCTTATTGACCACGATCACGTGACAGACAGAGGTAATTTTGTTTTAAACTCTATAATCTTCTTCATCATTTCCTCCATGGCCGTCAATCTACTTTTGAATCGATTTTCAATAGAGAAAAACATTTCAGTTATCTCGAATTTAATTTGGCTCACCTTTTCCTCCAATTCCTTCTCCAAATTATTTATTTTCTTGGTTGTTATTATTTCTCGGACATATTTTGATCAAGAACAGTATGTCGGGATTCAGTCGGTGTCGAAGCTAGAATCATGATCGTTTCGCGAGGTCACAAAGGTGATGTTGTAGGGCCTCAACCTAGTCTTCTCAGCTAGATCTAATGAAGCAAAATCATGATTGTTTCAAGATATTTTCGTCATTGTATGAAGTGATCCTAAAGTTTGCTTTCCAAGTATGTCGGAGTAGCGTGGTTTGGTGCCCACACCCGCAAGAATCGCAACTGTTTCACATAGTCGGTGGTCACAACCAGAAATTATTGCAACCATATAGCAATCAACTTCATGATTCTACCGTGATCTGTCACCCCAACAAGCTATTATCGTGACTAAATAGAGAGTTTCGGGGCTCCGAACATTGCGATCCCCATGTGAACTCATCAAATAGCTTAAGTCGGGATTATATCGCGATCGGCTTCCCGAGACCGCAGTGATCACGTTGTCCCTTGTATCTAGTATTGTCTAGTTAGGTTTTGATCTCGCTAAACACAATTAGGGCTAGTTACATCACAATCCTTTCGGTGGTCTCCCAAATTGTTAGTATTCCGATTGTATCATGAGGCTAGATTATTACGAATGAAGAAAGTGCAATCTCATCGTTGATTTCCAAAATATCTAATGCTCTCATACCACTTGACAAGAACCAAGCTGATTTTTTCACAAAAATTAAGGCACAAAATATTTTTTTCACTGACCTAACAAATCAAAGCAATATAATGCCACAATTCACCCGAATAAAAAATAAGCACATACAATGGAGAAGTAGGCCATCTCTCCTAAATTCTCACATTTCGAGAGGAAGGAATCACTCTAAAACCCTAAGATACAAGACCCAATGTCATGCATAACCCTAATCCTAAACATATTAGGTCTATTTATATTAAAAAATAATAATTTAAAAAAATGACTAAATTATCCTTAAGTGCCATCATAACAATATTGTTAAGTCTAAATTGTTGTCATTCAACACACTCATAGTGTCAAGAGCTGCAGGTGAAAGAACATCATGCTGAAAAAATAAGAGCAGGAGACTTAGCCAATGAAGGCTCAAAGAAAGGAGAGATTATTACGTCCGTCGCCCAGACTCAGCTCAGCGTCCAGACGACGGCGGTGATAATTTTTCCAAGCAGGCAATAGCACAAAGCACTAGCGCGGGTAAAACCATCATTGGGAGAAACAACATACTAGCAAAGCAAAATGCAGGCAAAGATAAATTAGATGATTTCCATGCCAACATGAGTAACTTCAAATTCATGTGCAAGGATGCATAAAAGTTGCATCAAGTGGAGCAATCGACATCAATCAAGTGTGCAATCAACACAACTTAGAAAGGCGACCATAAAAAATTCTTCTTATTCTTATTCCTCATACTTTCCAAATAAAGTAAAGACATAATCCCTTGCTATTACTTATTGCATTGGGATGATTTTGTTCGACGTATAAGAAAACAACTTAACAGCAAATAATCCCTTGCTATTTCGTTGATATTTATATTTCAACTAAATAACGCACAGATTTATTATCTTTGAAAACAGCAAAATCAAAAATATAACCCTCAAAGGTTGTTACAAACATGAAGGCAAAGGTATGAGAAAAATCAACAATAGTTGAATTTAAAACGCTTACATTTCAAGTTACAAAATAAATCAACTCAAGAAAATAATTTAAAACATATCAACTTCGCAGTAGGCTGATTCAACTAATTTAAATAATTTATGAGAATCTACACAGGACCAACGTTCTAAAAATGTGTTGTACTCATGTCGGACATGTATTGAACACCGACATTTGTCTGACACTCTCCGACACTGCTCTGACCCTACAAAATATATGTATAAATTTTTTCACGCCCAAACAGGTCCAGGAAAAACCTCAATATCGCATCGAACATGAGATTAAAATAATTTTGAGAAAATTAGACATGATAATTAGAAATTATAAATATACGTATAGCATTAATTATTTCTCATAGTGAAACCGCCTCATCTCTCGACATGTTAAAACTACATCTAACATTCGTCAAAATCGAGCATCGAAGGTGCATCCAATATTTGAGGAAGCCATGCATTAGTAATTATTTCTTTCTAATCATATAATTTTTAAAATTTTAGTAAATAAGATGAATTATAAGTTGAAAGAATTCTTCTGAAACATATTTATCTAATTTTAAAAATTAATTTTTAAGAGTTTGAGGATTTATAATATTAATTAAATTTANCATGTCGGACACGTATTGAACACCGACAATTGTCTGACACTCTCCGACACTGCTCTGACTCTACAAAATATATGTATAAATTTTTTCACGCCCAAACACGTCCAGGAAAAACCTCAACATCGAATCGGACATGAGATTAAAAAAATTTTGAGAAAATTAGACACGATAATTAGAAAATTATAAATATACGTATAGCATTAATTATTTCTCATAGTAAAACCACCCCATCTCTCGACATGTTAAAACTACATCTAATATTCGTCAAAATCGAGCATCAAAGGTGCATCTAATATTCGTGGAAGCAGGGCATTAATAATTACTTCTTTCTAATCATATAATTTTTTTANAAAACCACCCCATCTCTCGACATGTTAAAACTACATCTAATATTCGTCAAAATCGAGCATCAAAGGTGCATCCAATATTCGTGGAAGCCGGGCATTAGTAATTATTTCTTTCTAATCATATAATTTTTTTTAAATTTTAGTAAATAAGTTGAATTATAAGTTGAAAGAATTCTTCTAAAACATATTTATCTAATTTTAAAAATTAATTTTCATGAGCTTGAGGATTTATAATATTAGTTAAATTTCTGAAGTTAAATTTTATTATTAAATAATCAGTGTAGTGATAATTTTAATAAAGAATAATGAAAAGATATATTTTTTTATTAATAATTAATCAAATATAAAAACTTGCCATGATGTGCGTGNAATTTCTGAAGTTAAATTTTATTATTAAATAATCAGTGTAGTGATAATTTTAATAAAGAATAATGAAAAAATATATTTTTTTTTAATAATTAATCAAATATAAAAACTTGCCATGATGTGTGTGTCCTATTTTTTTTAATTATATTGTGCCCTCGTATCATATCGTATCGTGTAGTGTCCGTGTTTGTGCTTCATAGATGAAAATCTATTTTTCAAGTTAAATAAGTTGATTAACACTACAACACATTGGGGTTGAGAGGATCTTGCTCTAATGGTAATCGAATGTGCAACAATTTATCGNATCGTATCGTGTAGTGTCCGTGTTTGTGCTTCATAGATGAAAATCTATTTTTCAAGTTAAATAAGTTGATTAGCACTACAACAAATTGGGGTTGAGAGGATCTTGCTCTAATGGTAATCGAATGTGCAACAATTTATCATCACGGTAATCGCTTACAATTACAATTAAGTGTGCGTTTAGGGCGGCTTCCAGGAAGCGGAGTGATCCACTACCTTATGTAATAGTGTTACTTTAATGCATTCCTCCCACATATTATATGTTGAGACGTGATTAATGAATGTTCTTATGCCGTGATTACTAGCTAGCTTTTCGTTTCTTGTTATTATTATTATTATTCCTCCCTCTCTCGAAGCGCAGTTCCTCGCTTCCATCTCCACAAATTTGCACTACCCCAACCTCTCGAGCTAATATTTGCGCGAAGGCGAAGGATCCTAAGAGAGGTACCTTTGATTTTATTCTTCTTATCTTCCATCTTTGCTCTGATCTCCCTGAAGGTACCTTCGATCTCTGCTCTGATTTTTGTGGCTTTATTTCTAGCAATTTTTTTTTATTGCTAGTGAAGATCCCTCTTATTTTACATATATGGATTTGCACTTGCTTCTACCAATGCGCATTTAGGGGTTCGGATCACTCTGCCCTACTTTACCTTTTTTCTGTGAAATTTTGATTACATTGCATTTTCATGGTTTGAGTAGTCTATGGAGATTTTTATCTCTATGTTTATATGATTTGATAACTATGTGCTTAATTTAAGTGGTAATTTCATGGTAGTTGTGTTCTTTTTTATTTTGATATTGTTGGATTTTGATCCCAACAATCAGCAAAAATTACAAACCTAGCACGCCTCTTACGTGCTTACATTCATGGCAGTTCTATGTTAATATTAAAGTTAGATAATCACGGTAGCTATCTTCAGGTGTTTTTTACTGTTGAGACATCATTTCACTATATTGCTTATGTGGTAATGGTGTTCATTTTGATGTGGTTTTAAAAATTTAGGGTTACGTGCATAAATCTGAAAGTTGTACTTTGTGAANATTATTAAATAATCAGTGTAGTGATAATTTTAATAAAGAATAATGAAAAAATATATTTTTTATATTAATAATTAATCAAATATAAAAACTTGACCCTGACGTTGTCGGTCAACTTTTTGAGAATTTGAAAATATGAATATGAAAATAATTTTTGAAATTTAATTTAATAAAATAAATATATAGTTTGAGTTTTGAAAGTAGTATGTTTTATTTTTTAAAAAATGAGACCAAATGAATCTCATCAGTTCAATAGTTTGCATAATCATGTCCGATACTACGAATATTACACCTTCCTGAAAGATAACTGTAGATATCGGCGATAGACCCAATTCTGCAAACTAAGAGATTTGTGGCACATGTTTGGTATGCAAACATTTTATGTGTGACAGACAAATTCCTCTATTTAATACAAAAATTAAATAGGGTTTATTTTACCTAAGTTCTAAGTTTCCTATAGAAACAAACCCTTATAGTTAATTACATCTCAAATTACTGGGCTCACTTGAGAAAAGTCTCGAAGATAATAGGAGATACTAGTCTTCAAGATTTCAAAATTTAGGTTTTCACGGTAGGACGTGGAAAGACAAATGAGAATGACTAAAATATGAAGAGTTATTTCAGGAGTCCAAAGAAGGAACAGGTATAAGATGTCATAGATCCTGAGGAGAAACTTCAATGACTTCCCATACTATCCTACTGTGATTGTGTTTTGGAGAATATTATTTAAGTGTTCAATCATGTCAATTTTATTATATGAGACTTACACTTGCATAATAACTGATTATGCAAATAGCTCACAGAGATAAGAGGTTTTACGTCGTTCTGGACGATAACCTCGGAACATAATGCGAATTAGGACTTACGCCGCACAACATGGTTGTACAAAAGCCTAAAGAGGGTGTGAGGATTTACGTCGCACTGGGCGAACTACCTCAACGTCCTATGGGTTGTTATTATGCTAGGAAGAGATAATGCTGAAGAAGATCCTCTTGTTGTTTGGGCGATGACTCCAGGGTTTAAGTGTTTGAGATTGGTGGTTTATGCTTCACAGTTTTGGTGTCAATGTTCAGTTTTGATTTTGGTTTCAGTGCTGCGAGCATAGTATCAAATTACAGGTAAATAAGAGGCACTTGAAAGGTAAAATGTGGTAAAGTAAAATGTGGTAGATAAACTGTAAAAACGTACATGGGCATCTGCTACTGTTGTGTTATCAGTGTTGCGAGCATAGTATGATTTGCAACATATTTAAATAAACTTGCAAGAAAATTAAACAAGGCGATAAAACGCAGCTCGAAAGTAAGAAAAATGAGTTGTAAAAAAAAACCACGAGCAAAATAAACCCTTAGCCACATATGAAAGATTAGGACTTGGTGTAAGACATTGGTAAAAGTGGGGGTTCAGAGCTGGGTTGTGTGCTTCCCGACAATCTACAGAAGACAGTCTTTAACATCAATCAAAGTGACTAATTGTTGACCTTTATAAAATTTCATAGAAAAATCCTTTGATTTTCCATGCAAAAGTTGTTTAATTTTTTTATGCAAAGTTCTTTTAATCATGCAAAAGAAATTTTTATTTTATTTTTATAAATATTTTGTAAAGTTGTATATTCCACAAACTAGTCACTCTAATCGTGTTAGAACTACTGACAACCTAAGAGTGTCAGGGGCAACGATCCCACCAAGAAAAAGCAAATAGTATCATGGATCTTTCCCTCTCCCTTATTGAACATCTTTGAGGTATGAGATACTATTCTAATAATCTCATTTCATATCCCTCGTTTAAGCACACATAAGCAATGTCTTCATCGCCCTCGCCACCAAGACCCTAGACTCATCCTAGTCTGATGATCCATATGTGGCGTTAACAAATTTCTCCAATTGCCAGGAGGATTTAAGTGTAATATCCAAGCTCAAATCTCGTTGCACTGGGTTTCATTGTAGGTTAAGTTATTGAGGAAGTTTCATTGTTGATTTAATTAAAGAAACATGGACTACGCCTCAGTGCGTCCTCATGTCTAATGTTTTAATCAGTTTCCAAATCAAGATCAAGTGTCTAATTTCATTATTCATTCGAAAATTAGGTAGGTGAACGTTCATCTAGGGTGTGGGTGTGCTCCTAAAATCTACGAAGCCTATACTGAAAATAGGTAGATGGGCTCTCACCTAGGGTGTGCTCCTAAAATCTAGCAGACCTACACTGAGAAATAGGTAGAAGAACTCTCACATAGGATGTACTCCTAAAATCTAGAAAGTCTACACTGAGAAATAGATGGAAAGACTCTCACATAGGGTGTGCTCCTAAAATCTAGGAAGTCTATGCTGATAATTAGATAGATGGACTCTCACCTAGGGTGTGCTCCTAAAATCTAGGAAGCCTACACTTTAACTTATGTTTAAAGTGATTCAAGGTATTCTACTCTCAATTAAGTGTTTTCTAACTAATTTTCAAATATTTAAAGTGACTTTCAAGTAATTAAATAAGAAATTTCTTTTTTTTCGACTTAACCATGTAACAAAAGTAACAAAACAAACGAAAAAGAGAAGGATGACCCACTTTCAAAACTAACAGATCTAATGGGAAATCACAAGTGAAGCAATTTAAAAAAAACATTTAAAATCTTTCAATAAATATAATTAAAGAGACTCTCCAGAAGAATGCTCAAATCATTTTCAAATCAGCACACATACAGGTGTAAGAAATCAAAGATAGCATAAGAATGACTAGAACATCACATATACAAGTGCACGAAATCAAGGGCAAAATAAGAGCGACCCAAACAGCACAAATACAGGTGCAGGAAGTCAAGGGCAGCATAGGAGCGACCCAAACAGCACATATACAGATGCAAGAAGTCAAGGGCAGCATAGGAGCGACCCAAACAGCACATATACAAATGCAAGAAGTCAAGGGCAGCATTGAGACGTCACCATTAATACTCAAACCAGCCAAACGAGTGCATACAGAAATGTTCAAGTTGAAAACCCCAGCTAGACTTAAAAACTTGATAGATTGTGAATATTATAACATCAAATCATTCATACATAAGATATATTAAAAATAAATGACTCCCTACTAGAAAAATTCCAATGCATTCATGAATGTTAGATCTGACCAAACCAACTTATGAAAAATTAGAAAGGCTGTTATAAAGAAATTTGAACTGATTTCATTGCAACCAAAACAACTAGGAAACTTGAAAGCGTAGAATAAAGAAACATGAAGTCATTGCTTTACAACAAATCAATTTTTAAAAGAACTTGAAAGCAAGGTATTACAAAATATTAAATCATTTCCTTGCATACACTTGTAGGTGTTTCTTCCTTTCAACTTATTCTATTTATTTTGGGGAAAGAAAACTCATGCATCAATTCATCTTGAAAGGAACCATACTCTTTAAAAAAAAAAACAATTGCAAATTTCAACATGCCCTATTTAAATAACTGATATGTTCAAGGAGATCAACTTAGTGCAAATGAAAACTCAACAATTCATTCAGGCTATCAGGATTAAACCGCGTGAATACGCTCGATCGATTCATTTGGATATAACTCCTTCAAAGAATATTAATTCAGATAGCAAATATTTTTATTTGTAAGAGAAACTAAACACATATGGATTCAATGATAATAAACACTTTATATGAATAAAGCTCAATCATAAATGAATTTATCATGCATATTTCTCTGTCAACAAACGTCAGAAATGCATAAAATAAATAAATAAATGCATAAATCAAGTTTGGCAAATGAGAGGAATTATACCTATTTAAAGGGGTAGAGAGTAAAGGCTTCAGTCTTGGGAGGAAGAGGGAGCCCGATCCGACGTTCGGCTTAGCGATGGAGAGTCGAGCGGGGAGAAGAGGGAATTGGGCCAAGAGACAGGCGAGGTCGAGTCGGGAGAGGCCTCGTTTGACAGAGGGAGGCCGAATGAAGGGAGCAGATTTTGGGGCTAGGGTGAGAAGCGATTTTCGGCACAAGGAGGAGGAAGGGAGATCGAGCAGTAGAGGTGAAGAAGGCGGCGGAAAGACGAGTCGAGCTGGATTTCGGTCGAGGGAGAGAGGCGATCGCCTTCGGTTCGGAGAGGAGTGCGGGGTTCTTGTCGTAAATAGGAGGTGAATCTCGTCGTGACATGGAGGAGTCGAGAGAGATCGGATGCGGGGGGAGCTGCGACTGTCCAATCAGGGCGAGCAGTGCAGAGGAAGGCAAGGTTTATCTCGAGCGAGGAAGAGGCCCTTCGGTGTCTTCCTTGTGAGGAAGGCGAATGACTCGAGCAGACTTCGATGCAGAGGGGAGAAGCCAATTCCGTGCGGGGAGGAAGAGAGTCGAATGCTATATCAGAATTTTGAAATGTGTCCATTACAGGAGATTGGGCGGGGAAATCAATACCTTCCATGCACAGAGGAGGCTTAATTGGAAAGGAATTAATCTTCATTATATGTGGAGTTAATGATATATTTGAATTTTGAAATTTAAAATTTAAATTTTGTGGGCTGAAGTAATTAGCCCGGGCTTAGCCCATATTCAACCCAAGTCAAACTCGAAATGAACCTGGGTTAAGCCCGGGCTCACGCCTGTTAAAACAATGCATCAATTTTCGTGTCATTTGTGCGCTTGTAACCCAGGCAATATAGGTGTCCTTCCTAGCTAAAATTGACGTTCCGGACGCGTCTGTGCGGTCTGTTTCGACATCTGGGGTCGTCCGGACAAACTCACAGGTGGGCAAATCAAATCAAGTCAAAGTCGTGTGTGGTGCAATGAGTGCGTGAATTGCGGCGTTCACGAGTACTCGAGTCACAAAGGGTTAACCTAAGGTCGTTTGATCCTATAGGAACACATTTTCAGGCCCTCTACATGTTGGTCCTTAGCGCTTGCAACTAGAAGTTGAGTGTTTTGAACCACTCATGCGAGTTCTTCATAAAAATGAATCAAGAAGTGGATCGAAGCTCTACGAAAGGTGAGCTCCATTACTAGTCCACTAGGATGATCAACAAGTAACTCCTAAGGCTAGATTATGGGTTCTTGGAGTATGAAACTAAGACCTCACTAAAAATGAGGTCAACAGACGTGTCGTGTCCTATTTTTTTAATTATATTGTGTTGTCGTATCATATCGTATCGTGTAGTGTCCGTTTCTATGCTTCATAGATGAAAATATATTTTTCAAGTTAAATAAGTTGATTAGCACTACAACACATTGGGGTTGAGAGGATCTTGCCCAAATGGTAATCGAATGTGCAACTATTTATCGTCACGGTAATCTCTTACAATTACAATTAAGTGTGTTTTTAGGGCGCTTCCAGGAAGCGGAGTGGTCCACTACCTTATGTAATAGTGTCACTTTAATAAATTCGTCCCACATATTATATGTTGAGACGTGATTAATGAATGTTCTTATGTCGTTATTAGTAGCTAGCTTTCGGTTTTTTGTTATTATTATTATTATTATTATTATTATTATTATTATTATTATTATTATTGTTGTTCCCTCTCTCGAAGTGCAGTTCCTCGCTTCAATCTTGACAAATTTGCACTACCACAACCTCTCAAGCTAATATTTGCACGAAGGCAAAGGATCCTAAGAGAGGTACCTCACAGTTAGTGAGAAAAAAATTTTGAATGATGAGTTCCTCACTGTAAGGTGAGAAAAAACTTTTTAACGAAATAATTGGACTTGAGAATGTTTTAAAATTTCTAAAATTTATTTTTATTTTTAATATAAGATATTAATCATAAAGGGTTACCACACAAACAGCACATGCACACAACAACAATATGTTTTTTTTTCAAAGACAGCTGCAACACAGTTGATACACAACTGAACTAACTAAACAGACACAAAGTTTCACCAACATCAGTTTCCTTGTAACAGCTTCTTCTGCGGTTGTGCAACAGCTTCTTCAAATAATTACATCTGCCCACTTGGACATTAAAAGTACCATTACGGTAATATTACTTTTTGCTATTGTATTTTTATTTTTTGTTTTAAATGTTGAGTTCCTCAATGTTAAGTGTGAAAAAACTTATTGATGTAATATTTGAACTTATGATTTTTTTAAAATTTCTAACATTTGTTTCTATGTTTATACATGTGATATAATCATATATGGTTACCTCACAAACAGCACTTGTATACAACGATCCTACGACCATTTTTTTCAAAAATAGTTGCATGGCAGCTGATGCACAATTGAACTAACCAAACAAACACAAAGTTTCACCAACAACAGTGTCATTGTAGCACCTTCTCCTTCACCGGTTTTGCAACAACTTCTTCAAATAATCACTGCCGCCCCAAACAAACCCTTGGCTAATAGGAAAACATAATTCAAGGTGAAGCAAAAGAATCCCAAGATGAGACTTTTCCACATACAATTAAATCCTCGAGTAATGCTTAAAATTGGGCAATTGGGTATTGAGGTTTTTCATTCATGAAGCGAGGCATAAGGCTCAAGGGATTTTAAGGCGTAAGCCTCAAGTTTAAAAAATTGAGTAAATTAATAAATATTGTATAAATTATAAAATGTATTAATTAAGAAATAATATATTAATATTCTAATTTACTAACACATTAAAAAGTTACATATAAAAATTCTAAGGAAAAGATAATAAGTTGAGAAAAATTAGAAGTAATTCTAACGTTTGGTTTTAATACTCGTAACACTAACATTTTGTAATTTGGAAACTAAGCAAATGAGTCGAGACATGAAAGAAATAAGGACGAAAGGAGGAAGAAAGAAGAGAAGCAAAGAAAAGAGCGAGATTGATTGAGAAGAAGGATGCCTTGTGTGTAACCCTAACGGGAAAATCGTATCCTTGAAAGAAGATGAAAGGCCAGATCGAGAGGTTGAGAAAGAGGAAAACTCACCTTCGTGGGATGACCCAAAGGTGTGACATCAACCTCAACGAACCTTGCAATTGAAGCCAGAGGAAAAGCCGTCTTCGAGCAGGCAAGGGAAACGGTGTGAAAAAATTGAAGCTGAGCACGACTGTGGCCTCCAGCGCATGGTCGACAAATAAGGGGAGAAAGAGGGCAACGAGTGTGGAAGTGGGAAGATCAAACCGAATGAGCTTGGTAAGTTAAGGATGTATTCAAGTTAGTATAAATATTTGTTAATTACTAGTTTAGTATATATTTTCTAATATATGCAACTTATAAAAAAATATGACAAATGATTATCGGTTATTCTAATATTTAAATAAATAAATAAATAGATGCTAATAAGAATCAAAATAATTAAATCATGACATAATACTTGCTAGAAAATTAATAAAAAATAATAACAATGTTATTCGAAGAAAAAAATTTAAAGATCAAAAAATAAAATAAATAGTCATAGAATTAGTTCTTATAAACGTTTTCATGGAAGTCAAACTGAATGAGGCAAAGTCAAATTAAACGATTAGATTCCCAACTAATTAAATGAGGTGAATAGCAACATTTTGGTTTCATCTTCAACGGTTGCATTCATAGTTACTATTAACTCTAAATTCAATTGCTAAATTTTATTCTAATTATTATGTTGTTATTGGTCGTATTACTGTGATGATTTGACATTTAGTGACAACTACTATTAAGCATTATGTACACCAAAAATCTTGACTTAAATCAAATAAATTTATGAATGATATGAACTACAAAGATTGAATATATACCCATGCTTGACTATCATAAAGTTCACCAATTTATAGCACTAACGGGAAAACCTTAACGTACTCAACAAATAAATGAAAAAAGATATTAATATTAATGTGTCTTAATTGACACAACTTTAGACAGTGTTCTAATGATGTAGTATACAAATTAAAAATTATTGACATGTAAACGATATAGTAAAACATAATGAATATTTAGAATTACCATAAATGATCATACTAGATAGTAGAAACTTTAAAATGTTCTTATATTGATTTTACATAAAATTTAACTCATATGTATATTGTTTTCTTTTCATTGTGTTGGTATAATTTAGAAACATGAGTACTCGCTAGCTTTTTAGCTCATTATTACTTTAATTTAAAATTACAAGATTAATCATTTAAACAAAAAATAAGCAATATAAGAGAAAATGTTTATATAGAACGAGGACAACGTGAGCTGAGCTAAATTGATACTTATTCTAAATTTTCTTTTATGTAGTGGTTCTTTCATTAGTTAAATTGTAGTTATATAAAATGAATATAGAAAAATTAAATTTTCACCTCCCGACTATCTGTACACGTCTTGGTTAATTCCAAGCCCCGAGCTGAGTGAAAAACTTAAAATCCTAATAACAAATTATGAAATAAAATGAGCTATAGACACGTTAAAATATCAAAGTTAAGATATTAAATAAAAATATTGAAACATCAAAATATAACAATCAAAATAAGTTCACTAATATTTCCCTCTGAATATAACAAATCATCAACTTCTAAATTTCTAATTATAAATTCTCTATTACTCTAGTCATCCAATTCAGCATCAAAAGAATAATCAACATAATGAATTGCTTACCATATATCCGATACTTATTCATATCAATATTATCTCTATTTTTTATTATTTTTAATATAGTTATTTCCTCTTTTGCACTGAATAATCATCAATAAAAATCATAATTAATTTCAATTACATATTTTTTATGGATCTTATTTCTTCTTTTTTCTATTAATCTAGCGTGAGAGGTCTAAAAGTTAATAAATGAGCCATATTAATATCACTTTTAATTTTATTTAAAAAAAAGTCATGCTGTGTCTTAGCTTGACAGAGGCATACGCCTTAACTTGGGACAAAGAGGCCCAAGCCCATTACGATTGCTTTGTAGAAAGCGATGAGGTGGGCTTTAATGAACACGTCATGTTACGTAACTTCAAACAAAACAAAGGGACCATTTGGGGCAGCTTTTTTTTGTACGGTTTGAAAACACAGGTGAAACTGTTTGGATAATGAGGTGTGGTGGCATACGACAATTATCTGTTGAAAAAGCTGATCATGGGTTCGACCCCACGACACACAATTTCTTCGCGATTTTAACCCTGGGCTACTTAGCTTTCTCGAGTTGCTTCTGTTGTGGCTCTCTCGAGTTGCTTCTGCCCCAGTTGTCACTTGATTCCTCGCCTCTCTAGATTTTATTTCTCCTTCCTCACTCACACCTCTCTTGCGCCTCTCTCGTGCCTATCTCGTGTGGCTCGCTCGTGGTTCTCTTGTGTCTCTCTCGAGCCTCTCTCACCCTTCTTTCGGCTTGCTCTGTATGCATCTCCTTTGCTCATTTTATGATATGGTTATCTCAAGGCTATTATATGTTTTGTCATTTGCGATTACAGTACGAATATTGGTGATTTTAAGTTGGTGGCTTTTTCGTTTGCCTCCCCAGATTTTGCAAATAGGCATAGTGGATTTTAAGATTTGGGATGTTGGATTTTGCAATTTTGAGATGGATCTGTTTATTCTTCTCCTCCACTGATTTTATGAGTAAAAATATGAAAAATGGATGAAATTATGTGCTTTATTTGTTGATGGCACAGTTTCGGTTGCCATGAAAATTAGATGAACGAAGATGCTTGATTTATTGATTGCAATAATTCGGATGCCATGTATGTTTGCCTATTGGTTTACATTTTCATGCTATGTTTTCTTTGAAAAAAAATTTGAAAAATGGAAGAAACATGGTGACTGAATTGTTGATGGCTTTGTTTTGCTTGCCCTGAAAATTTGATAAATGATGGTGCTTGATTTGTTGATTGCAATGTTTTGCTTCATTTATGCTTGTCATGAACGTTTGGGAGGAGCTTTTATTATATCATATGGGGATTCCATGTTTCGATGCTTGAGTTGAAATAAGGTGCATGATTTGTTAATGGCACTGTTTCGGTTGCCTAGAAGATTTGATGATTAAAGGTGCATGATTTGTTGATTGCAATGTTTCGCTTATCATGTATGCTTGGTTGTAGGTATGAAATTTCATGCTATGCTTTCTTTGAGAGAAAATTTGAAAAATGAATAAAATATCTGTTGTGCTTGATTTGTTGATGACATTATTTCAATTGTCATGAAAATACTCGATGCATTTACGCTTCCAACGGTCGTTCGGGTTTTAATGTTTCGATGCAAGGTTTCGATGAATGAGAATGTTTGCCACTATAAATAATTGTCAAAGGTTAAGACAATTGCTAAATAATCAATTGCTAAGCATTATGGCAATGTTACTTTTCTTTGAGTTGTGGTAATTATTTTTAATGGAAAATATTTATGATGTTTAGTTATTTTCATGCTAGCAACACAATGGTTCAGACAAAAAATTAATTCATCTGCTGTGGGATAAAGAAATCAAACTAATACTTTGTGATCTCTGACTTCGGAGACGAAATTGGGAATTAGCCCCACAACTTATAAAGGTATCAAAATATTATGAAAAATATCAAAGGAAGTACAGAAAGGGGAAACGATAGGATGCAAATTAAAAAATGGGTCTTACATCGGGATATGTTGACATATTTATTTCCTGAACAAGTGCAGATTGAGGATATCACAATGACTCCACAAATATATTCGGCAGCATCCTTTGCGCAGCGCTACTGACTTCAACAGGACAATGAAGATCATTCGCATGTCCCTATTAAAGCATATAAATATCGCTTAAAACAATCTTTATCAAAAACAGAAGAAAAATTACCTGTAACTTGCACCAAGGATGAAGAAAGTGTTGGGAAAATGATAGAGTTGAGAGAATAGATTACAGATGTCATCATTGGCGGCTGAATGAAGTGATTGTATTTTTTTTGTTGCAACTTTATTTGCAATGTGTTGTGAAAATATTTCATGTTTATTGTCTCAAAGTTTTATCCAATTATCTATAATTTGAATCTTAATTTTATTTTACGTTCTTTTAAGTGTATTCTTTCACACTTGGATGAACGATGAGGCAGCCATGAATAAAATATGTAAAATAATTTTTTATTACACTATATAATGAAACATTTAACCATAAGGGTTCTTCTCTACAGGGCTATCAAAACAGCTCGTTTGCAAATAATTCTTGTTAGAGTCGGACACAACTTTTTTACGCTCGATAAATAATCGAGTTGAACACGAACAAAAAATTTTTCGTTCGTATACGACTCGTTTGGCTCAAAATACTAATTGATTTTATATTTTTTCTGAAAAAAACCCAAAAGCTAATATATTAAAGAGAAAGAAACAGACATGTTGTATGAGTGGGCCCCAAAAATAAGCACCCAACCCACACGGTACAACACATAAAAAAGTCAAGAATGAAACGTATAAAAATAAAAATAAAAACCCAAAACCACTAGGGCGCGGAAAAAGTGTCGGTCATCTCAATTTAGTTCTACCCCTATCTCTTGTTCTCGGAAAAGATCCAGCTAACAAATTGGTAAGATGTGTATCAATACCCGAAGTAACCAAAGTATCATCCATAAGATCACTGAGCTGAAGTAGATCATCATTCTTCTTCTTCCTCCACGAAGTGTAAACCTGTCATTTCTCTTCCGAAGAATCAGTCTGATCATGTGGTAGAGCTGTAGCAGAAGGAATATGAATCGTTATACCCACAATAGGTTCTAGTATATGTGAAGTATGAGTTGCCTCTACACCAGATACTTCCTGAAGATGGTGAGAAGCAAGGTTCTCCGATTATCAGCATGAACATTATCATTTGTAGGTAATAGTCCTTCAGTATTGTTTTCTATGGAGTCTGAATGTGTCAGCATCACAACAATCGCAGTAACAGTAACAACAGTGTTAGGGGGTCCACAGGGGCAACTGACAATTTTTGTCTGGTAGTATCTTCCTCAGATGGAACTAAAATGTCCAAAGCTGTGGGGTTAGCCCCATCCTTATTCACTTGAACCTTAGATTTCAAATTAGGATAGAGGTTGTAGCATTTAACAAGGATATGTCCAAATATCTTATAGTTGGTACAATATGAAGGATTGTGTTCCATGACGATTTGTTGTCAATATCTTATATGAGTTGTGTCCAACCAGACTTCAGTAAGATCATGTAAGGTAAAATCCATTTCCAAAAATATTCTGGTCACAGAAAGTCTGGTTTGATTGAAAGTGTGTAGATCTAACTTCATAGGGTCCCCAATGATGGCCCCAATAAAGTAGAGAGTTTAATGATGAAAAAAGTACAGCTAGAGACCAGGTAGATTAAATCATACTTGTATAGTTGGAGGCTCATGATTTAGGTAGAAATCAGGAAACCACTTGAGTAACTTCATCGATTTGTCTGTGATATTAAGATATTTCTTCCAGAAAATTCGGATGTAATCTTCAGTAACGGTTAGTTGAATCAAGACATGTCTCACATTCATAAGTCTCATTTTTCACTTCTCTGCTTGTTTAAGATCAACCACTCACCCATAATATATATATGGAAAATGGCAGCGACGCTGGCTCTACTAGGGTTTTGCCATGGCTATTTCGAAAGCTGAAAATTACTGTTTTGATTCAATAGTCGACGTCGGTTCGCATCGACGACAATTGCTCGCAGGCTCGCCCAACTTCATCGATCGCAGACTGACACGGCATCATCGAAGGCAGGCTCGCACGGCGTCGTCTTCCTTACGCTCCAACTATTTGCCCGCAGACCCGCATAACGGTTTCAGCTCCATCTGTAGGTTGATTCGTCTTCCTCAACGTTCCATCTCGACAGAAGCGTCTTCGACTTGGCCTCTGTTGGCTACGTCGTTGCCAACGCTGCTCGCTGTCGCAATTTTGTGGTGCTTCTGTCGTTCGCTGCACTGATCTCCTGCGGTGTTTCTGTGAAGCAAGCTAATGGCCTCAAGGATTTCCTACGCCGCCGCCCTCGCCGATGATAACTGCGCCAAACCCTCCTATGCTACGGTGGTTCACAAATGCAAGTCTCATTTTCATCTCGCAGATAGTCTAATATTCCCGCAGATGTACCATGATTCTGTTGCAAGACATGGAGATTGTAATCTCATCAAGAACGTAGAGAAAATGGCGGGCAAACCATCAATATTCTTCTCTGATGATGAAATCTCAACTCGTGTGGGAAAATACAAATTTACACTAGCTAGAAAGTTCCAATAAGGTTGCCCAAAGATGGAAATTATCAGGAAGATTTTTGAAGACTTCAAACTAGTTGGGGTCTGGCAGATGGGTCATTGCAACGGAAGACATGTTATAATACAACTGAGTATAGAAGAAGATTACACAAGGATTTTCTCAAATAAATTCATCACAATAGAGGACAAACATATGAAATTGCTCAAATGGACCTCTAATTTTGATCCCAGTCAAGAACTCATAATTGTGCCTAAACGCTGAAAAACACTACCAGATGAAGAAGTCTGGTTTGGTTCTGCTCACAATGGTTATTGGCAAAAAATCATTATGGAACAAAAAAGTAACTATTGCAAGCACTGCAAGATGTTTGACTACCCGCAGGAGAAATATTTCAGATTGCACCCACAGTTGAGAACCGATAGTCAAAAAGTAAGAACATGTTGTTAGTGCGCCCGATGTGCCTAAATGCGCTCCCAACAAACCTGATGATAGTCAACCTGAGGAGAGAATCACCACAAGGCAAGATTTAGTGTCTTCCCCTGAGAACCCTTCTCCCAACCAAACTACAACTGATAATGTTCAGACCGAAAATCAGGATAGCCCCGCAACTCCCATTCAGGAGGCATCAGGTGCATAGGCGACAATTTACACTTGACATACACTGGAACTTATTGTTGTAGCAACGAATGTATTTTCTTCTACTGCAGTTGTAAAATCTAATCAGACTGAGGATCTGCTCACAATGGTTATTGGCAAAAAATCATTATGGAACAAAAAAGTAACTATTGCAAGCACTGCAAGATGTTTGACTACCCGCAGGAGAAATATTTCAGATTGCACCCACAGTTGAGAACCGATAGTCAAAAAGTAAGAACATGTTGTTAGTGCGCCCGATGTGCCTAAATGCGCTCCCAACAAACCTGATGATAGTCAACCTGAGGAGAGAATCACCACAAGGCAAGATTTAGTGTCTTCCCCTGAGAACCCTTCTCCCAACCAAACTACAACTGATAATGTTCAGACCGAAAATCAGGATAGCCCCGCAACTCCCATTCAGGAGGCATCAGGTGCATAGGCGACAATTCACACTTCACATACACTGGAACTTATTGTTGTAGCAACGAATGTATTTTCTTCTACTGCAGTTGTAAAATCTAATCAGACCGAGGATCACATTAACAAATCTTCTGGTGAAGAATGACAGGTTTACACTTCTCGATGGAAGAAAAAAGCTGGGTGCACAGTCCAACTTGAAAACTTAATGAATGATACTTTGGTTACTCCGGTCAATGGCACGACACATCAAAGTTTGTTATTTGTCTCCGCTCCAAAAATTAGAGGAAGAGACGGGACAAAACCGGTTCGTCTCTAGCTACTTGTTTTCTGCAAATTTTAATTTTTTGAGCTTATCTGTATCTTTTAGTTGCGATATTAATGTACTTGGTATCATATGGGTACGGTGTCTCTATTGAACCCTCTCATACAACCTTCATGTATTTTCACTATTTTATGTGTGTGTGTGTGTTTAGAAAAAGCCTGAGTGCAAATATACTAAAACGAAAAAGATACAGAAAAGTTGTGTGAGATGATCTAAAAGAAAGTCCAACTCATACAATACAACACACACAAAAACTCAGATAAAGCAAATATACAAAAAGATAAAAAACCAGAAAGCCACAAAAGGGCATAAAAGAGTTAGGGACGTCCCACTTTAGTTCTCCTTCCTCTAGTTCTCGGAAGTGAGCCGGCTAACAAATTGGTAAGGCGTGTCCCATTGCCCGTAGTAACCAAAGTATCATCCATCAGATTCTTGACCTAAAGTATATCTTCATTCTTCTTCTTCCTCCTAGATGTGTAGACCTGTCATTCCCCATCCGATGATTGAGTCATCTGATCTACATATATGTATATATATACACACATTTGGGAAAGTCAAAAGGCTAACATATTAAATAAAATGTAAGGTACAAATAGATTTTGTGTGAGGTCCCTAACATGGCCCCGACCCACATGATAATCACCATATCAAATGGTTCCAAAAGAAGAAAATACAACAAAACACATAAGAGACCTAAAAAAAAACCAAAAACTGTTAAATACGGAGTATCGGGTAGCTGGCGAGCGACCAAATATTGCCTTGCATCTGCCTCCAGTTCTAGGGAAGGAGCCAGCTAATAAATTGGTAAGATTAGTGTCATTGTTAGTACTAACCGATGTATCATCCAATAAATTCCTGAGCTCGAGTCGTCATCTGTTCTTCTTCCTCCTCGTATAGACCTGTCATTCCTCATCAAAAAATTGACTCACCTGATCAGCGAAATGTTCTGAAGTGTGCAGGATAAGTATAGGTTGTTGAACATTAGAAACAACTACTTTTTGTGACAGCTGGTCTTTTATCGGATCGAAGAAGCACTCCCTTGTGTCTTGGCATATATGTGGGTTTTTTCAATAACAGTGAGTGGTATCATCATCGNGGGTCTTGGCTGGGAAGTTTCCGACAATGGTAAGTGGGAATGAGCCGTTGGATTGATTTGGATGGACGGCGACGATTTTGTTATCGGCGGGCGAGAAGCTCCGAGTGAGGGTGAGTTGAGGGGAGCGGGGAATCACGTGTGGGGTGAAGGGTTGATAACGATTGGTACGGCCTTGGGTTTTATTGTATGTTTGTGGGGATTTTTACATGCATACCACCCTCTTCTTAATTATTTACAGATGTAGTAGCTAAATTTTATTTGTATTTATGCCACACAAATCTTTCATATCAAATGTAAAAATGAAATAGATTGTTTTCATGCAATTTGTAACGTGTCATACAATTTTTTTTTAACTTTGAAACACAGAAAATGAACAAAATTACATAATCTGACTATTCTCTTGAATTAGAAAAGATGCGATTATAAAATTCAATAATCACGACTATCTTGTAATACTTTGGCTAGTACTATTCTACTATGTGGTTATAACAGTCGAAGTTGATGGCTACAACAATTGTAGTTTGTTGTAACGATTGTTGGTGGTAATTAACAAGTGTTGGTGGTCGTTTACTTGCACTTTTCGTTTCAATCATGTTTTAGTTGTCAGCTCGCTCTTTTCTTCTCCTTCCCCAATATGTGAAGAATAGAGACTTATTTAATTTTGAGAAGAACATTCTAGTAAATGTGAGCTCCACATCCTACCTATTTATGAACAATTCCACTCAATGAAGTGGCATGTATCCATGCCCAAATGACAATATTTCATAATTTAAAGATGAACTTCCTCGATTATTCACACAAATTTAACGATCAAAATTTGGATCCCCCATTAACGATGCATTTATGACATCGAGATATATCAGTCTTCTCGACGCCCATTTGAAATCCATTTCGTTTTCTCCTCTCATCACAAGAATTCCAATATGATAATTGTACATAGACAACATCATACTACAACATAAATAACCTTAAAGCTAACCATTCATCACCCTTAATAAGTATCGAAGCAAATAACTTCACTAATTGAGTGCCAATAAACACGATTACTATGGACGATAAATTTTTATAATCCTCCAATAATCTCATCTTATCAATCATAATACACTATAAAAAAACAGTTTAACCATTGCTCAAGACTTCTTAACATATCAATTTATGGTGTGTTTGGGTCAGCTTGTGCGTTTCAAAATAAGCTGGCGAAACGCACGAATCAAACGGTACGACGGCGTAAATGGGCCATTAATATGCCGCAATAAACATACTTGTAGCGTTTAATTCTATTTTCCCCTTAATAGTAATCTTAATCAGTCTTTAAATCTACCGCTTAATCTATATAATGTTTACAGAAACATTATTCAAAATTAGAAAACGGCCATCATAATAAATGTTGTTTAATATCCAACCTTGACGTAAGTGGTGTAATATGCTCATCCCATTAAAGGACTTGATGCTTAGGTCGGTGCCGTCTAGTCATGTACTTAATGACCCATATCGATCATCAATAAAATGTGCTTTAATTAAAATGCGTGTTTAGAGGGTCTTCATCATGTCTTTACAAACCGGTTAAAAAGTTTATTGAACTTCTTTTAAAATTGACTACATAAAAGGATAAAAATTGTCAAGAACATATTCTTATACAATTTCATTTAAATGATGATGTCTAAAGACGCATTTACATATATATCACAATTCTTATGTATTTGCATTTCTAACGCCTAATTTTTCATATTTAGATGCATTACATTCAAAATTTTAACATCATATCAAAAACTATAAATTTTTAAATCTTATATATATATATATATATA
>JXCR01125859.1:80130-91885 GCA_002079205.1 Phalaenopsis hybrid cultivar | reverse complement strand
TATATATATATATATTTAAAGAGTTGACCAGAGGCTATTATACGAGTCTTCAACCACCTCTAATGTGTCTAACAATTTGAGTACCACCTCTTTAAGACTAATTATGTTAAAGGAGACATTACTACAACTTGTATGTGCATTCGTTCAGTTTATTAGACAAAAATTAAAATGATCAGTTGATCATTGCTTCTCCAGCCGTAGGCTATTGCTTCATCCTTCATAAGCAAAGAACTCCATATTTGCACAGATAGCCAATAAAATCTCGTGCAAATGGGTTTCTTTTAAAGAAACGCCAATGCAAAAAGGTTGAAAATAGATGCATTCAAATCCAATGCAAATAGATTTTGTAAAATGCTTAACTAATTAAAACAGGCTGCACCCACTGCACTATATCTTTGTTAATTATAATGTTGAATTATTTTTTTGTCCATGAAACATACCCTGTTGGGTTTGTGGAGCCAAAGCACCCAAATGTGGTCGCTCAAGCGCCNGAGCCAAAGCACCCGAATGTGGGCGCTCAAGCGCCCACTTTGGGGCAAATTAAAAGAAGGGGGCGCCTTTGCAACCCCCTCGGGCACCCAAGCTCCCAACTTTCTGCCCGCATGTTAGGAAGCCTGTGCTCAAGTGCCCAAGTTGCTGGGCACAATCTTTTATTTTCCAAGTTTGGGTGCCTAAGTGCCCGGTGTTGTTACTAAGATTTTTGATTTTTAATCCCGAATTTGAGCGACGTAAAATGGAGTTCCGGCGCTACGTTTCTTTGACAAGTTCTTGGTGAGAGAGAAGTGTCGAAGAGGATTTGTGTGATCTCAACATGCATTTTTCGCTTCAGATTAGAGTAGTTTTGGAGTCTTATAAGTTTCCTTTCTCTGTAAAAACTTTCTGAATTTCATAATGAAATTTCTGGAGGTGTGGCTCCATGATTTTTTATCATTCTGAAGTTTATCCAAGAAAAATTTTAGTGCGCTTTTATGGTTGCTTTGAGTGTGCTTCCATTGAGTTTTTGTTCTGGTTTTCTCGAATCTTGTGTGATACTGTTATTTTGTGGTATGGTTTAGTTTCTAATTGATTCCCAGCCTTGGTAAAGTTGGGAATTGTTCTCATTATTCCTATCAAATTAGTATCAGAGCAAAACTCGATTTAAGTGGGAGCAATGACCAAAGAAGTAAGGTTCAAAGTGGAGAAGTTTAATGGGACACAATTCCCATTCTGGAAGATGTAAGTAGAGGATTTGTTGTATCAGAAAAAGTTATACATGTTACTGCAAGGAATTACAAGGAAATCTGAGTCTATGCCTATAAGTGAATGAAAAGTGTTGGATCAAACAACATTGGTTTTGATCCGATTGTCAATTTCATGATCTTTTGTGTTCAACATTATAAATAAAAAAAACCATATTGGATCTCATGGTGGCACTGATAAAAATGTATGAAAAAACTTCTACTTCCAATAAGGTTTTTCTAATGAAGAAATTATTCAACATGAATATGGTAAAAGACAGTTCAGTGACAAACATCTCAATAATTTCAACACTGTGACAAGCTAGTTGTGTTATGCAGAGATTAAGTTTGATGATAAGATCAGAACGTTGGTGATACTATCTTCACTGTCGAACGGCTGTGATGGTTTGATAATGGTGGTGAGTAATTTTTCAGGGGCTTCGAAGTTGAACTTCGATGACATCATGGGCAGGAATACAAGTAGAGGAAGATCCAAGTCCAAGAGAGGAAAACTCAAGCCAAGTAGAGGTGAATGTTGAAATTGAGGTAAGAAGTGGCATTTTAAGGACTACAAAGCTCCAAGGAAAACTGGTGGTGGAGGACAAGAAAGGAGTCTTTCTACAAATGTCTCCACTGATGATATCCAAAATGACCCGGTGGTGTTATCCATAGTCAACACTGAATCTTGGAAGGTAAATTTAGGTGTCTCTTTTCATGCTTGCCTCAATAAAGAGGTATTTAAGAACTACACTGAGAGTGATCTATGGAATGTTTATTTGGGATATAATAAGGCATGTGGTATCATAAAAAAAGGTGATGTTGATATCAGATTACTAAATTATACAGTTTGAAAGTTTACTGAAGTTAGATATGTTCCAAGTTTGAAGAGAAATCTCATCTCTGTGAGCCAACTGGTAAAGTTAGGACTCATGACTACTTTTACAAGCGATTCGTGAAAGGTGACTAAGGGGCATTAGTGATAGCTCAGGGCATCATTGAAGACACCATTTATCTGATGAATGAAATGACTGATTTCATTGATGTGACTCGAACCATGACGGATGCAGGTCTGTAGCACCGTAGGCTCAGCCATATGAACGAGAAAGATATGAAGTCCCTATTTTCTAAAAATAAGTTTCAATNCTACAAAGCTCCAAGGAAAACTGGTGGTGGAGGACAAGAAAGGAGTCTTTCTACAAATGTCTCCACTGATGAAATCCAAAATGACCACGTGGTGTTATCCATAGTCAGCACTGAATCTTGGATGGTAAATTTAGGTGCCTCTTTTCATGCTTGCCCCAATAAAGAGGTATTTAAGAACTACATTGAGAGTGATCTATGGAATGTTTATATGGGATATAATAAGGCATGTGGTATCATAAAAAAAAGGTGATGTTGATATCAGGTTACCAAATGGCACAGTTTGGAAGTTTACTGAAGTTAGATATGTTTCAAGTTTGAAGAGAAATCTCATCTCTGTGAGCCAACTGGTAAAGTTAGGATTCATGACTGCTTTCACAAGCGATTCGTGGAAGGTGACCAAGAGGCATTAGTGATAGCTCAGGGCATCATTGAAAACACCATTTATCTTATCAATGAAATGACTGATTTCATTGATGTGACTGGAACTATGATGGATGCAGGTCTGTAGCACCGTAGGCTCAGCCATATGAACGAGAAAGATATGAAGTCCATATTTTCTAAAAATAAGTTTCAAGGTTTAAAATCAGTTGATCAGGATTTCTATGAAGACTATATTTATGGAAAACAAAAGAAAGTTTCTTTCCTTAAGAGCGGATCAGTGATGAAATCAAAGATACTCGAGTTAGTGCATACTGATGTATGAGATTCTACTCCAGTTCCGTCCATTGAAGGTTCTCATTATTTTATCACATTCATTGATGATAATACAAGGAATGTATGTGTTTATTTATTAAAGCAAAAATTTGATGTTTTAAAGTCTTCAGAAATTGGAAAGCTATGGTAAAAAATGAGACAGGCTTGAAGTTGAAATGTCTTAGATCAAATAATGGTGGCGAGTATCGTGATCAGAAGTTTATGAATTTCTGTGAGTTCAATGTACTAAGGACACCGTGATAGAATGGTGTGGCTTAGCACATGAACATAACAATCACAAAATGTTCTAGAAGCATGAGGATTCATGTAGGCTTGCCAAAACAATTTTAGGCTGAAATAGTAAACACTACAGCTTGCATGATTAACCGTAGTCCATCAGTACATTTCGAGGAAGGCTTACCTGAAGAAGTCTGGAGTAACAAAAAGTTAAATCTATCTCATTTAAGAGTATTTGGGTGTTATGCCTATGTTCATGTTGCTACAAGTCTAGGAGCTAGCTTCACTCGAAAGCTGTCAAGTGCACCATCATTGGATATGACTCATATGAATTTGGGTACAAGTTCTGGGATTAATAGAATTAAAAATTCATCAGAAGCAAAGACATCACTTTCAATGAAATAGAGAGATGTACAAAGACAATGTCAGAACTCAGGACAACCCACCAGCTACTTCTGAAGAAACACTGGTGATAAGGAAGGTGGAGAAAGAAGTAGTGCTCAACCAGAAGGAACGTTGAAAGTTCCTCAGTCACCTGCTACAAAAGTCAGAAGATACAGCAGAGTGATACGACCCGTACACATGTATTCTCCTTCTTTACACTATTTATTACTAATTGATAATGGTGAGCCAGAGTGCTTTGAGAAGATCAATCAAGTTGAATATTCAAGGGAGTGGGAGCTTATCATTGATGAAGAAATGCAATCTTCAGAGTCAAATCAAACGTGAGATTTAACGGTACTACCAAATGATAAAAGATCACTACACAACAAGTAGGTCTACAGACTTATATAGGAGTCAGATGGTAGCAAGCGCTACAAGGTAAGACTTATTGTGAAGGGTTTTTTGTAGATGGAAGAAGTGGATTATACAGTGATCTTCTCCCCATTGGTGAAGATAGCTATTGTCAGTGTTGTACCAAGTCTAGTAGTAAAATAAGATTTACATTTGGAGCAAATGGATATAAAGATAGCTTTCTTGCAAGTAGATTTGAAGGAGTTATATATGGTGCAACCATAAGGTTACAATGTTCCAGACAAAGAAAGTTTGGTCTGCAGATTGAAGAAGAATCTTTTTGGCAAGCCCCAAGACTGTGGTACATGAGTTTTGATAGGGTCATGCAAACAATGGGTACTTGAAGTGCTAAGCAAATCATTGTAACTTCATCAAACACTTTGATAATCGTTATATTTTGTTTCTCCTGTATGTAAATGACATGCTGATTGCAACGATGGATATGGAAAAACTCAAGTAACTGAAGAAAAGTTATCAAGTGAGTTCGAGATGAATGATTTAGGTCCAACCAAGAAGATCCTCGGGATGAGAATCAGCGGGGACAAGAGTGCAGAAACCTTGAAATTGTCTCAGGCAAATTATATGGAGAAGATACTATAGAAGTTCAACATGAGTGAGGCGGAACCAACTAGCACTCCCTTAGGTAGCCATTTCAAACTATCTAAGAAGCAATTTCCTAACTCTGAAGCAAATCAAGCACACAGATGGAGAGAACCTTGTATGCTTAAGCAGTTGGAAATTTAATGTACGCAATGATTTGTACCATGTCAGATATTTCCTGTACAATGGGAGTGATCAGCAGGTATATGAAAATCCAGACATGAATCATTAGGAGCTGATAATGTGGATTCTCATGTATTTGAGGGGAAAAACCAATAGAGCACTTTGCTATAGAAGTGCAGCGATAAGTCTACAGAGATTTGTAGATTCAAGCCTGACCAGGAGATGTGGACAGTAAGAGAAGTACAATGAGATATGTCTTTACATTGAGGAACACAGTGGTTAGTTGGGTTTGCAGGTTGCAGAAGATAGTACACATCTAGCTGAGGTATAATTTTATTCACTCTCTCCTTGAAGATGGGCAGTTGATCCTGGAAAAGATACACAGCTCAAAATCTTGCAGATATGTTGACGAAGGTGGTGACTATTGAGAAACTAAAGCTATGCTTGACTTCGGTTGGATTTCAAGAAGGTTGAGATCACAAGTAAGCTACACCATACTACGTGACTATGAAGGTGATTCAAATGGAGGTATAGTTTCAGAGGACTGATGCTAGGTGGGAGATTGTTGGGTTTGTGGAGCCAAAGAACCTGTATTTCAAAATTCCAGACCAACTGCTTAGCGTTTAGATGTCTAAATTCCAGACCAAGCACCCATCGCTTGGGCGCTGGGTTGTGGGTGTTCAAGCACTTGACTTTGGGGCGAGTACGAAGCACTAGGCTTAGTCGATGTTGACGGTCGGCTGAGCCTGAAAAGCTTAGGGTCAACATAATTGGTTCAATTGGTCGAGGTAGTCTTCGACCATTGATAATAACACTCCCAATATGATCAAAGATGATGAGGGGTCGAGTCTTCTCTTAAGTCGGCTTATTCGCGCTGGTTGACTTGAATGTCTTTTTATCTCACTTCAGACCGAATGACTCGGATTCAAATTACTTGGCCGTCTTCGTGACTCGGTTGGAGTTGGCCTTGCTGGCTTAGGCTCGAACGACTGCACTCGGTCGGATAAGTGGGTCTCATGATCTTCCATCAGTGAGTCCTTCATTCTACTCCTCTCCTTTATATTGTTAGATCTCCTCAAGATCAGTGCTAACATATTTTCGATGTACATATAATAATTCAAATTGTCGAATTCAAGTGCTCAGCCTGTGCCTCAAAAAGACTGAAAAAACAAAAAAAAACAAAAATGCAATGTAAAACCGTCAGTGTTATTATTTACATTTTAGGGGAAAATATTTTGAGTCATCTTGTGACAAAATAAATAAGCAAATAGTTTTTTCAGAGAATATATGAAAAAGAAACCTTCTAAATGCAAAAACAAGCACAGTAGCCCAGACTATCCCAACTAGCTTAGTCAACTAAATTTTCAAAATCATGAGATAGAATTTTGTATATTCAATTTATGCTTTAACATTTGAAATAAATAACAATAATAATGATAATCAAGTCAAATNGGCGACGGGATTTCGATTCCGGCGGCCGACAGCTTCTTACGGGCGACCCCCAAACGTAACCTCCCCCCTTTTAAACGCCGACAGTGAGCTAGCACTAGCCCTAACTCCGAGCATGTTTTACGTCTTTTTTGATGTTGAGAGACCCAACTTCATTGAGTCGGAGTCTTCTGAGATCAAAGGTAGTTACCGAGATCTCCAACACACACTTTGGGAAAATTCGGGCTCGAATCTATTTTTACCCCCAAGGGGGTCCGGGACGCCTGCCGACAATTTCAAACTCCTCAAATGTTCGCTTTTGAGTTACAGGGTTGTATTCTAGCAATGTGCAACTTTCCGTGGTTTACGAATCAGCAGTGACCTTTCTATGATCATTCGGGCAAAAATTAGGGTTTGGGACGCCCTACTTGCGCCAATAAACGTGCAATCACAACTACAAAAAAGAGGAGCAATATAATAATTTATATACTAACCTCTTTCTGCAGGTGTCGCTTTGCTCCCCTCGCCAGACATGTCTCAGACACGTTGCATGTAGATAACTTTTTGCGCTAACATGTTTTTGTGCAGGTCGAGTCCTTTTTTTAAACGGCTCGTAGGGAGTTTAAAAGAACAATCTGTGACGCTAAAAATTTTGTTTGTAATGATTTTTATAATAGATTGGATATAGGTGAAAAAATATTTGATAACTAGCCAAACAAAGAGAAAAGAAAAGTAAATATTTAACTCAAGTAAAGTGTATTAAAGATAAAAATCAAAAAAAAAATTTCTTAGAAAAAGATATTTAACATGGGTGAGTGAGTTATTTTAATAAACTTTTTAATGAAGTTTCTGAAAATACGATCGACCTTAGTGATCTTAATATTGTAAATAATAATAAAATGTTTCATTTTACCGTCACATTAGTAAAAAAGAAGTTGAGGAGACTTTAAATAAAACAAATTGTGGAAAATTTGTAGGACCTGATGATATCCCAATTGAAGTGTGGAAATATTTAGGAGATTTGAGAGTTTTTTGGCTTACTAAACTCTTTAATATTATTTTAAAAATTAAAAAAATGTCTGAGGAGTGGAGGAAGAGTGTTTTGGTCCCCATTTTTAAGAATAAAAGAGATGCAAAAGAGTGTGCAAAGTATAGAGAAATTAAGTTGATGTGCCATACTTTAAAGTTTTGGGAGGGGGTAATTGAACATAGGTTAAGAAGCATTACAAAGATTTCTCATAATCAATTTAGATTTATGTCGGGAGGTCTACTATGGAAGCTATACATTTATTGAGAGGTTTGATGGAGAAGTTCAAAGATAATAAAAAGAATCTATATTTTATTTTTATTGATTTAGAAAAAGCTTACGATAAGGTTCCAAGAGGTATCCTTTGGAGAGTTCTTGAGAAGAAAGGTGTTGATATGACTTATATTTAAGTCATTAAAGATATGTATACTAGAGTTGTTACTTGTATTCAAACTGAAGAAGGATTGATCAAATATTTTCCTATTTCTGTTGAATTAAATCAGGGATCGGCTTTAAGCTCATATCTTTCTGTTTTCATTATGGATAGTCTTACTGGACATCTTTAGGAGGATGTACCTTGGTGTATGTTTTTTGTTGATGATATCCTTCTCGTGGATAAAACGAGAGAAAAAGCTCAGGAAAAACTTGAATTATGGAGGTTTACATTGGAGTGTAAAAGCCTTCATTTAAATAGAACTAAAACCGAATACATGGAATGTAATTTTAGTATTAGTAGCACTAGTAACAGAAGTGTGACTTTGGGTGATCAAATTATTAAAAGGTGTGAATGATTTAGATATCTTGGGTCCGTTGTTCAAAGCGATGGTGATATGGATGGGGATGTTAATAGTAAAATTCAAGTTGGTTGGTTAAAGTGGAGGAATGCTTCGGGCCTTTTGTGTGTAGATAAGTACCGATTAAACTGAAAGGAAAATTTTATAAGACGGTGGTGAGACTTGCAATGCTCAATGGTGTCCGCATAGACTGAAAGGAAAATTTTATAAGATGGTGGTGAGACCTGCAATGCTCTATGTCGTCCCTAAGACTGAAAGGAAAATTTTATAAGACGGTGGTGAGACCTGCAATGCTCTATGGCGCTGCTGTTGGCCTTTAAAAGAGAAGCATAATAATAAGTTAAGTGTTGTCAAGATGAGAATGATTAGATGGATGAGTGGCTTTACACTTAGAGACAAAATGCGAAATAAATATATTCGTGATAGGGTTGGTGTAGCTCCTGTGACGGACAAAATTAGAGAAACTCGTCCTAGATGGTTTGGTCACATTAAACGTCGATCATCTGATGATCTGATTAGGAGGGTAGATGTTTTAGATTTGACGTGTTAAGAAAGGCAGAGGAAGACCTAGGAAGACTTAGGCTTATTGTATAAAAAATGATCTTAATTTACTAGAACTACATGAAAATATGACTCTAAACAGGACGCAATATTAAAAATGATCTTAATTTACTAGAACTAAATGAAAATATGACACTAAATAGGACGCAATGGTGAAAGGAGGATTCATGTAGCCGACCCCACGTAGTGGGATTAAGGCTTTGTTGTTGTTGTTGTTGTTGTGTACTTTTTAGAATTCTTAAGAGAGTATTTTCATGGAAATAAGATACAAGTATTGGTTCCAAGACGTCTGACACGAAACCACGTGGCGGGTGACCAGGTGTAGATGCCCGTGTCCCATATCTTAATTCCACATTTTATATTATTGTATAGAATTATGACCGGTCATGTATATGCAGTTAGACCGCTCTTTTCTTTCTCTGGGATTTGTTGTCGATCCAATGGCACCATCCTCTTATTATTTTATTTGATGTCTTGCCTTTTTGTTTTGTGACTGCCTTTATTTTCCAGATTTCATTATTTGATTGTTGTTTGTATAGGATGTGTGTCACGATAAATGTAATATAATCCCTTTAAGATTTAAATTTCTAAATTTTACTACAAATTCTAACAAAATATTCCAAATAATGAAAATTTTAGGATTAAAATATTCGGGAGTTTAAAACTGCATTTTTACTTTCCTGCATGATCTATTGGCCGGATTTCAAATGAGTTGCATTACATGAATATCACCCAAGCTATATAATAGTGCCTCCACACCTAAGAATGTTTTAGATAATTGCATCATATTTGCATGTCCCGAAGAGAAGTCCTAGTGTTTCTCCAACCTGGCTGACCCAGCATAGATTTCTACTTAAATGGTTGTCAAATGCATTTAAAGTGTTAGAGACTTTTCTGACCCAGACAAGGTATAGGTCCTTTGTTGGGAGTGTTCTCAGCTTTATAGCTAAACCTCCATTTCATCTCTCTTTCTAGCAGTATCCTCTGTCGTTATCCTTGTTATTTCAGCATGTATAAGTCTCACCTCTTGGGCCTCGACTGGATAGTCATAGGATAGAGTTTTGTTTCTCTAACCTTAAGGCTACCGATGTCCCAATGAATGACATAATTCACTGATTGTTGGTCGGGGATCTCTAGACGTGTTGGGTCGACTACCTTCACAACCGGGTAGACTTAGCATCCTAGTAGCTTGGGATGATTGATCTTTGGTATCCTGACCCGGTTACAATTACCTGTTAGGATCAC
The DNA here is from genome assembly GCA_002079205.1 of Phalaenopsis hybrid cultivar. Classification (NCBI taxonomy): domain Eukaryota; kingdom Viridiplantae; phylum Streptophyta; class Magnoliopsida; order Asparagales; family Orchidaceae; genus Phalaenopsis; species Phalaenopsis hybrid cultivar. Next base: position 82,022 of record JXCR01125859.1, on the reverse strand, counting down.
TCAACCATTTCTTTGTTGAGCCCTTTTGATCTATATCATCCTTTTGTGACTTTGTTGGTATCGTATTGATGACTCAATTATTGATGAGTTGTCACACATTTGAGATACTATGATTCACTTTTTGCCCTTATGGCCCGATGAGCTCTGAAGTATAAGATATCCTCGTAGAGATGATTTGGTTATTTCGTAAGTTCTGCATGTCAATGAACCACTACCCATTTGGAATGTGAGAGACAACTCTCTACCTGTAACTCAACAAGAGCTTTAAAAGCATCGAGTTATTCTCATACGAAATAATCATCCTTTGGTGTCTTATTTCATCAGGTTATGATAATATAAACAAAACTCTTTTTATTGAGAGTATTAATGGGTATCATCCAGAATGTAATTAACCAAAGGGATACATCTCATTGGGAGAATATTAACCCCATAACAAAAATGCTATTTTTGGTTCTTTGGTTATAGGTTGCCTCTGTAGGGATTTCTCTGTGGATGTTGTGTTTTGAGGTAGTTCAATCCGATCTTGTTCAGACATATACTCTTAATCCATCACATAAGGATTACCTATAAATAAGTTTTTCATGTTTCCTTTTAAATTTATTTGTCTATTTGTTGTCGTATATCATTCTTTTTTATTTCTCTTTTTTGAATCATTTATATGGTTCGGGAGAGAGAATTATTTGAAGAATAAAATAATACAACGACGTATAAATAGACAAGCTGACGATTCCTAGTTCATTTAAAAAGAACCAAAAACATATATGTTGATGATAAAAATGATACGGATGATGATAAAATCAAGAGAATGAAGTCCTTAGAAAAAAATTTCTGAAAAAGTTTGAAACTAAGTATTTTTTAAGCATAGAAATTGTTCAATCTAAACAAAAAATATTTTTCTCGAATAAAAATATATTATGGTCTATAAGATGAAATAAAAATAACGAAGTGCAAGCCACATGAAATCCCAACTAAACCACATTAGAGACGAAACAAAGATGAGAAAAATTAAATTAAACCCAAGAAAAATATCAAACTGTTGAAAAATTTATTCATTTCTCACACCCAATATGATATAACATTCACAATTAATCGTGTCAGTCAATGCAATATAAACTTAAGGAATCACACCTTCAAACTGCTTATAGAAATCATGGATATCTTAAATCAAATATTGAGAAAAAAAATCTACACAAAAATAAGACGGTCTACAAATTAGAAGATATATTAATACAAACTATGTTGAATCACCTATAGATAGACAATCCACTTCAGAATATTGCACGTCATTAAAACAAAATCTGATAACTTAGAGGCATAAGAATTAACCTATTATTCAAGAACTAGAATTGAATATGAGTTCAAGGTGATTGCAAGGAATGAGTTTCTATGAATCAAGATAATAATAAATGACTTAAAGGTCAAGTGGGATAAACTTATAAAGATATAATGTGACAACAAATTTGTCATCAACAATTTTCACAATTCTATACAAGAAGATTGTACCAAGCATGTTGAAGTTGATAGGCATTGTATAAAACAAAAATAAGATTGTGGATTGATTTTCAATGCTTATGCCCCAACAAAAAAATAGTTTGCAGACATACTTACCAACGGGCTCAACAACCTCACATTCAAGAATATTATAAGCAAAATAATCCAGTTTGTGGGAATATTCAATAACCTGGAGATCAAGAAAGGCTAAATAATGAAAATTAAATATCACAAATTCAATATTTATAAAAAAATACCTCCCCCGCACATTCATAGACAAAAAGAAAAGAAAAGGCCCACGGATTGCTCCACAGGCATTAATCGACAAACGCTAAATAATCAAACAACATATAGCTAAAGATGATTTTTATTGTAATTATTTAAATTCTAATTTTCTGTTT
>JXCR01125859.1:46351-63841 GCA_002079205.1 Phalaenopsis hybrid cultivar | reverse complement strand
ATATATATATATATATATAATTTTTAGAAAAGTTCGAAGGTAAATATATTAATAAAGGAAAGGTACAGATAGATTGGATGAGAGGGCACATCTTGGCACCTTGACCATCTGACATTTAACACACTGGTAGGAAATATATGCATACCCAAAAAACTAAGAATAAAAATTAGACTAAGAAATTGTACACCAAAAGTTTTCCAACACTCGAAGATTCAGTTAGCTAGCAGAAGATCCAATTTAGCCCTGCTTCTGCCTTTGGTTCTGGAACGGGAGTCGGCTAACAAATTGTTATGTTTGTTGTCATTACATGAATCAACCAATGTATCATCCCTCAAGTTTGGAAGTAGGTCTACATTCTTCTTCTTCCTCTTGGATGTATAAACCTGTCATTCTTCATCCAAAAATTGGCACATCTGCTCCGTACATTGGTCCAAAGATTGTCGAACAAACGCATGTTGTTGCACATCATGAGCCCCATGAGCCTGACTAACAGTAACAACTTATTTTATCCTATGAGACGGTAGAAACTCAGTAGAAGTATTGTCACCCATTACATCAAAGTTAGGTTTTAGTGCAGACAAAGTATGAAATGTCTTCCCTGCCCCCGTGAAAAAAGATTTCATAGTAGGGCCTATATCATGAACTTTGTGTGGCCGATTACCAATGAGGATAGTAGCATCCTCAGGAGTATCCTTCTGATGATCAAAAGGTCAATAACTTAGAGCGAATCAGAAGAATGAGGAATCATTGTCTTTGGCAGAGCATTTTGCTTCTTTGATTTTAGATGGGGGTATTGATGGTGACATTGAGAAATGGAGTAGTCGAACATACGACAATTCAAACAATACAAAGGGAAAGACTCAATCACAATCTTTTGTCAATATCCATGGTGTTGTGTGTCTAACCAAACTTTTTTAAAAATGATTGAAGAGATGTCACATTGGCTTCAGTGGGACGGGAAAGATTAAGAATGGGAATGTTTGTTTTGAGTGGTTTGTCATAGGCTGAGGCAATAGAGTACAACACTTCTTGAGTAAAATAATGAAATTTCAGACCAGGGTGATGAATCCAAACTGAAATGATTGGTGGTTTCGTCTCTGGGTGAAAATCCACCGACCATTTCAAAATCTTCATTGTTCAATTATCAATCTAAATTAATCTAGCAAATAATCGTGTGTAAATTCTCTTCATTATTTAGTTGAATAAGGATGTGACTTCCATCTAAAAATCCAATTTTACACTCCCCAACAAGGTGCATAAGCTCAAATTCTTTATGAATAAGCTTCATTTTGGGATGGTCATAAAGAAATTTTCCGACCAAATTTAGATGACAGGGGTGAGCAAGCTGATTAAATTTTGCTTCCGTAAAAAAATGGTTGGCTTCTCATTCTCCCTACCAAGTTTTTTGATGTCCTCCGGCAAAGCAAACGATGTTGCCTACGATCTATCTGAAGCCATCACCAAAATAAGGAGGCATGGCGATAAGACAGCAAAGTTACAGTGATCGAAAGAGCAAAAGCCAAAAAGGGGATCAACCGTAACCCCTTCCAAGTCGAGCACAGGACAAAACTATGAAAGTGACAATTGAAGCAGATGAAGCACAACGAAACAGACAGACAAAGTCAAAACGGATAAAGTCTCCAAGTCAAAGCAGACAAAATCACGATTTCGAAACAGACGAATTCAAGGCAGACCAAATTCAAAGCAAACGAATTCGAAGCAGATGAAGTTGAGCAGACCGAAGGAGCAGACGAAGTCGAAACAAAAAAAGTAGAGCAGAGAAGCCCGATGAAGGAGCACGAAACTGACTTGAGGAGTCGAAGATCTTCAAGCGTGATGCATTGAGAAGACGCTAACGCTAGGGTTCGCCATGAGACGAAACCCTAGAACATTCGTGCACAGGAGAAGGAGACGCCAATATTATATAAACCAGTTGAGCACAGACAGTGATATATTTTAGCGAGTCGAACATGAGCTAAGCTTGGACATGCTCATTTTCGGCTCGTTTGCACCCCTACTTTTGTATGTCCTATATGTCGCTATTGGTTCTTATCGCGTGTGAAATCTCAAAGAAGGCAATCAAGTTACTCTCTATTTTTAGTGCAATGGCTTTTGACGTTTCTCTAAATGACCTTTTTTGGTGAAATGGATATGTGACACAAACGAGCTCGGTATTACGTGGTTAAAAGCAACAAAGATTTGTGTTATGTTCTTAGACCTCACAGTTTAATAAATTTTGCATTGATTACTACTAATATTTTTTTGGCTCATGTTGCATCTAAGGATTTGTGTTTTATTATTTTAAACCTTCAGAAAAAATGAACTTGAGAATTTTCAATACCTCCAGAGCATTATATTGGTACTGTGGCCTACAATATTCTCTGTTTATTTCGCAACAGTCTCATACTAAGCAGAGTTTTACATGTGTCCGAGGAGAAGAGCAGAAAACTATAACTTCTTCAAGTGGGTGGATGGGTTGGAGGATTCCACTGCTGAGAATAATTATGCATGGAGAGTTTCCTTGAATGACTGGTTATCACAAAACATTAATTAAGTGTATTTTAAAAATAACATTATCATATTATTAATAGTTATTTTAACTTTTTTTTAAAATTTTGATTGTCGTGTTACACATTTTTAGTGAATTGTTTATCTTTGTTTGTAATGTTCGAACTTGATATTTATTTTGAAGTAAGAAATGTGCCAGCATGATTAGTTATGTTATAAACAGCACTATACTGCAGGGGCTGAAAGGTCATTTGTTTAGAAACAGTTGCAGCACGGCCTCAACTAAACAACAAAAAACAAACAGACAGTCAACTTCTCCACAGTAGCTTTTGCGCATTTGCTCAACAACCTTTAATAAGTTGCAATTGCCACAAACAGATGCTAAAAAGGCCCTCATAATTTGTAATCTTGTTCTCAGTAAGTAATAAAGGAGAGGAGCAAAAGACGGACTATGATGCACTTGATTTTTCAGGACGATTCCTTGCATTGAGAAGGTATATCTCTAAACTTAGTTCAAAAAATAAAACTTAATTAAAAATTCAAACCATATGAAGATAGATCAATAATCAAAAGTGTAGTTGAAAATTGAAACAAATAGAAGAGATGTCAATAAAAGACAAAACACACATTAATAAGTTGCCTAACAATGAGCGCCAAAATCCAAGAATAAAACCAAATAAATATATAATCACCAAAAAATGGTGAAGTTATATCTCTAAACTTAGTTCAAAAAATAAAACTTAATTAAAAATTCAAACCATATGAAGATAGATCAATAATCAAAAGTGTAGTTGAAAATTGAAACAAATAGAAGAGATGTCAATAAAAGACAAAACACACATTAATAAGTTGCCTAACAATGAGCGCCAAAATCCAAGAATAAAACCAAATAAATATATAATCACCAAAAAATGGTGAAGTTCATCATGTAGCTGTCCGCATTACAATTAACATGAAACAATGCGTTCATCTCAACAGTAATGAACTGGGAAAATGAAGCATACCTCTTCATACTTTTCTCTAAACGAAGCATTCTGTTCGGTTGCCAAGGCGATAACATTATCTAAATTCACCTGTACTGAAATCTTCTCAACTTCAAGAGATTTAATCTACGAATGATGAAAGTCAATTAGTTAATTAATCATAATAATACATAACATGTTCCAGATAAAAAAATCATTAAATAGAAAGGGACCTGTTCCTGAAGTTGGTTAATAACAAGAATTGCTTCCGATTCTCGCAAAGTCAAGTTGTTAGGGCCTTGAATAGCACCTTCCGTCAAATGATAAGGAGATGAAGAATAGTTTTTAATGGGAATGCACTGCATTTTCAAACAGCTAACTTTCAATTCCTCAATCTTCGCATCATCCAATTTCATCTGAAGGGAAACAACAAATATCACAAAATTTGTTTGAAAAGAATAGCAAACAGCAGAGAATGGAAGCACCTTAGCATCGTCCTCAAAGCAAAGTTCAGAAAATTCTGCTAACTTTTCTACTGATTGATGGCCTTCCTACAATATTTAAAAAAAAAACTATAATTCTAAGAATATGAAGAGTAAAAACTCGAGAAAACTAATAAAATAAAATAAAATAAAGAATTCACACCAAAGATAGACGGGCTCTATTTTGATGTTTTCCTCTCCTGCTTGTCACGTTCAACAAAGCATGAGCATCAGGAAGAGAAAAGCACTCTATCCTATCTGTATAATCAGAAATCTCAGATAAGCTGCTACTAGAAGGAAAGCTATCTACAGGGTCTTCCCTTTCTTGGACCAGCTCACAGGAAGGATGCAATGAACTTATCTCTGGCGCCTCTTCAACGGCTTCCAAAATCTCAGTTTCCAGATTTGACTTGCAAAAACGAAGTTTCAAATCAGAAGCATATATATTGGAGATTTCCAAAAAAAAAAATTTATGGGCAACACAAGGCAACAGAGCATCACGGACAATATCAATGGATTCCATAACATCCAAAAAGAGAATCCTAAATACCTGGGAGGAAAGCATCATCAACGAGACAATATTTCCTAAAAGAGTGGTTTATGCAATACTTGTAATGCCATAAAATTTTACAACAGTAATGAGAAAACCTCTTGCACATCTCGAAAACATGATTTTTTTAAAATTTCAACATTTTATTTTGATCATTTTAAGAAATAAATTAATAAATAAAAAAATCAGTAAACTTTAAATAATTTCATAATAACACTATTTTCTAAAGTTCTAATTAAATTTACTCCTGCAGAATTAATCGTTAAAACAACCATCTGTGGCATGCAATGGTTATGATGGATTATCAAACAAATATGAGTTATCATAATAGAAAAAATCAAGGGGCGGGTTTTCAGGTTAGGCCACAGGTATAAAAGTATAATAAGAGAAAAGAAGAAAAGGAAGAAAAAGAAAAGAATAAAAAGAAGAAGAAAACGAGGAAATCAAGAGATTTAGGTAAGAAATCTGATTTGTTGCAGTTTCTTCAAGTTGATGAGTATAAAGCTTAGAATAAGAGACACTTTTGAAACAAGAATCGATGTTTTGACTTGATTGATTTAGTTTTGAGTTGTCGATTTAAAAATTAGTAAATAATTCGTGAAATTGATGCTTTTAAAAGATTCTTTACAAAAGAGAAATGTTGCAACCCGACTCGGAGCCTTGGAATTTTCAAAACAATAAAAATAGACTTTTCAAGTCTCTTTTGTGTTATTTTGGGGGTTATTGAAATGGAATCGCAGAGGTCATTTCGGGGTTAATTATGGATTATTTCAGGGTTATTGAAGTGGAATATATGATTTTCTCTTCAATAACCTCGAAATACCCTAAAAATAACCGCGGAATAACCCCGAAATAATATTCACAGTTTCACTTCAATAACCTCCGCGATGTAGCACACATGGTGGCATATTATTGAAGTCCGCACATAAAGCTACATCCGGAGTCCGGACAGAAAATATTTCCCATGTGTAAGCCTTCCCATGAGAAGTGGGAGGGGAGTTCAAGTGACTGAAATCTGCCTCTGAGGTATCGTAAAAAGACTTTTTAATTCTTCCTTAATAATTATGTAAAATAAAAATTTAAAGGGTATTATTATAGTAAAAGTATTTTTTTTCATTTAAAGTATAAGTAATATGATAACTCCCAATAAAAAATACTGCAACATAAATAAATAAAACTAAACGGAAAAGTGTTTTCTTTACAGTTCATTGCTTATCACAGTTTTTTTCACTTACAACATTTTTAAAAAATATTATTTTAAAATTAGAATTACTTAATGTAACTTAAAATTTTATTAAAATAGAACAACACTTTCATCCTTTAATTTGGATTTAATTATGAACGAATCTTTTTATCACATAAAAATACCACTTTTTTTTTATTTTTAAAAGAAAAATACACTTTTCATGTATATGTAAAAATTAAGGTTTATGTGTTAGACATATAAACACTAAGAATTACATGGCATGTAGTTCTTGGGGCAAAGAAAAAAATTATTCCTCCACACTTTTCTAAGACTCGGTTATAAGATAAATAGCCAAGGAAAACCTCCATATTAGGAAAGCTGCAAATTCACCATGCTGGAAAAATCCACTCTCAAGTTGGAGCATAGAGAACTATCATGTCCAACTTGCTTACAAGAAACTCAAAATTAGATCTAAAAATTCCACTGATGAAGATGTCTGCTAATCGCTCTCAAGTCCAACTTTTTACAACATCTCTATAAAGAATCAATCAATACGTCAATGTTTATCTAAAGCGAAAACTACGGTCGATAATATTATTATTTTGGCTAGTCGATCTAGCAAACATACTACAGATTCAAAATGGACTAACACCAAACTATCAAGCATTCGAAACTATCATTAGCACTAACTCCCTATTATAAATTTCAACAAGCTTTATCTGTTGCCCGCAATGATACAAATGAACTATCCTCAAATTATTAATCCAAAAATTTATAAAAAAATCAATCCCTAGCAATTTCTACTCGAGAATACAGATATTACAACTTTTATCAATGACTTCTCTAAATAGAAAATGTTCTGCCAGTGGAAGAGAAAATCAAAATAATATGTTCCAAATCTCTTCTAGTAATTGGGATTTATGCACTAATTCAAATATTTACATACTCTCAGATGAAATGGGGTAGATCAACAAAAACATAAGCATATTCAAATTGTTCGCGCTTGGCCTCTTAAAATTAGCCTTTTATCATATAAACTTCTTAGGACTATTTATCTCATAAATCTATTACCATCCATGACAACCAGTCTAACTTACCAATATCAGCTTCTCTACAATAAACCAACATAATATTCTTATCTAGGAGTTCTAATTAGGTATACATAACTCTTTTAGCAATGGGGTGAGCATTATTTGGTCAAAATCAAAAAACCAAATCAGATCAGAAAAGCTTTGTTTAATTTGGTTTGGTTTCAAAAATACATTTATGTTCTTTATTTTTAAAACCTCAATATTTGATTTTCTATTTTTAGGACGGCTTAGTTTTCATTTAATCGAACAAACTGAAAAATTCAAAATTAAATAGAGGATTCATGCAACCAAATTGATATTATATATATAAGATATGTAATTTTTTTTTTATCTTTGTTCAAAAACAAACTCCAACTAACAACTAAATTACGATGTATTTATGATCAAACCGTTTAAACTGAATTAAACTTTGGTTTTGGACGATTCGATTTTATAAAAAAAAAACTGAACTAAATTTGATTGATATCATTATTCAGATTTTGGTTACTATTAGTCTGACCAATGCGAAAATTGATCCATCCGAACCAATCGAATCCTCACACCTATATGCCAGCACATGCATCTTCCATTTCAATGCCATTCCTGCTTATCAAGTGCATTCTTCATTATATCATCAAGGGAACTCTTCATAGCAGTCCCTCCCATCAAGAAGAAGACCAGCATCGTAATGCCTTGCAAGTTTTTGATTCAACTGGTGATGCAAAAGATTGAAAGTCAAACACAAAGCTATATAATGTTCATTTATGTCATACTCTAATCTCTTGGTGTGTAAAGAAATAGTCTACAGTACGGCTGTCAAAACGGCTCGTTGTTCGCGAATAGCTCGTGTTCGACTCGTTAAAAAGCTCGTGTTCGGCTCGTTAATTTTGTTCGATAAGTTAACGAGTCGAACACGAACAAAGATGTGTTCGTTCGTGTTCGGCTCAAAATACTACTCATCAAGTTTATATATATGTATATATATATATAAGTAGTATTTTAAAATAATCTAATTGACTACAAGGCTACAAAGATTTATAATCAATTAAAATATTAATTAATAAATAGAATAAAAATTATTAAATTAGATTCAAATGATGTTTTAATATAAACAATAATTTTTAAATCTTGCTCAAACCAATAAAAATTATTAAATTAGATTCAAATGGTGTTTTAATATAAATAATAATTTTTAAATCTTGCTCAAACCCTTATTAATTAAATTAGATTCAAATGATGTTTTAATATAAATAATAATTTTTAAATCTTGTTCAAACCCCTAAATTAGATTCAAATGATGTTTTAATATAAATAATAATTTTTAAATCTTGCTCAAACGCTTGTCGTCTTATGAAATTAGATTCAAATGATGTTTTAATATAAATAATAATTTTTAAATATTGCTCAAACCCTTATCGTTTTATGACTACGTGATTAGGGCNTGTTTTAATATAAATAATAATTTTTAAATATTGCTCAAACCCTTATCGTTTTATGACTACGTGATTAGGGCTGTTAAAAGGAATTTTTGTTCGTGAACAGCTCAAGCAAACGAGCCGAACACAAACACATGTTTTGAGCTCGAAATATAAACGAGCCGAACACAAGTTGAGCCTGGCTCGCTCGTGTTCGGCTCGTTTACACCCCTAACTCCAAGAGTACGCAACAGAACTCAATACAGAGATGACAAGCGAGTAAAGAACAAGCTGCTAAATCAGAACATCAATTACAACAGAAAACAAGCAGGGAAACTTAATGGAAGATAGTGCAACCTACATCATAAAATTGTGAAGAAAATTAGAGATCAGACGCAGATCAGCAAATCAAAAGAACGGTTAAATATATATATTTTCGGGAAACTTAACTTACATACCACACAGTTTTTATATATTTGCATATTTAACACCCACAGTTCAATATTTACAATAATAACACCTGGGTGCCATAAACCTATGCATGGAAAATTGTAATTCACTTAAAAAAGCAATATGGTGGTATTTTTAATGTGATATGAAAGATTCAGGTGGTGTAAATGTAAAAAAGTAAAGTTTAAGTATAAGATTAGTAAATACGTAGGAATTGGATGCTAAGTGTGTAAATATAATTTAAAAGGATAAAATGAGAACTACAAACAATAGCATAAGAAGCCAGCCATATCAGGCCATGCAACAACAGAAAAATTCATCTATTTTGTACAGTAAAAATGGTGAAAGAAACCACGGACAATGTGCAGCTGAAAGAAAATTGCACAAAACAATCAAGAATGATGATTATATAACCAAACAAACATCAATNTATATATATATATATATATATTTGTGTCGAACATTGTAATACCATTAAAAAATAAAATTTTGTATGAATGTATGCGCCAAGCTGATAAAATAAAACATAAAAATTTAAGGTTTGGTTTGGGGCAGTTTATTTGGTGCAATGCCGTTTTGAAAACGCATCAAACATGTTTGGGTAAACTCAGTTTTGACAGCTTATGCGTTTTCAAAACGCTGAAAATAGCGCTTTCGCACTATGTCTAACTAGGTGCGGTGGCAGCTTTTTGGCTGCGGGTTGACTTTTTCAAAAAAAAATAAAATTTGGTAATAGTCATCGCACCTAGCTTATCAGTAGATTATTTTTAATCAGCTTATCAGAAAATTATTCAATTAGTTGTAGCTGCACCAAACATAAAAATTTAAGGTTTGGTTTGGGGCAGCTTATTTGGTGTGGTGGCGTTTTGAAAATGCTTCTAGCTTGTTTGGGTAAACTGTGTTTTGGCAGCTTATGAGTTTTTCAAGACGCTGAAAATAGTGTTTTCGCACCGCACCTGCCTAGGTGTGGTGGCAGCTTTCTGACTGTGGTCCAAAAAAAAATTGTAATAAATACCGCACCTAGCTTATAAGGAGATTATTGTTAATCAACTTATCAGCAGATTATCCAATAAGTTACAGTTGTCCCAAACAGACCCTGACATCAAGAGAAATTTTAAGCTTCATTTTGGGTTAACCTTTTTACAAATTTTTAAGTTCTTAAAAGTAGCTAATGAAAATAGCACCCATTTGTAAAACAAGAATTAAATTTGTAATTAAAAAAAGGGTCTTTTCAATTTATAAAAGCATGCCCTTTTTTATGAAAGGAAAAAGTGTGCGTTTGGATGGAAATGGTGAACGGTTTCTTTATTATGTTTCAAAATAAATAAGTTATTAGAAGATAAAATACAAACAATATATCAAACAATTACATTATAAAAAGCATAGTTTACATAGATAACAAAATATAATCAGATGTAAATTATTATTAGAAAAATAATGATAAAATGATGGTGCTGAAAAACTATTGATATTTATTTTAGTGGATTCATATGGTTTGAGTTGGTCTTTTTGTTGCCTCAAAAAGCTAATTTTACACATTTGGTTATGATATTTAACACGAGCTCTAAAAGATTAAAGAGAGATTGGTGTCCATGAAGCTTTACAATTAGATAAGTATGATACAGTCAGCACTTTTTGCAGAGTTTACCTTATGATGATGACTAACAATTACATAGAGCTAACTTTTTGGAGTGAATTATAACAAATATTTAAATTTTGTTTGTTTGTTAGAGGCAGTTGCAGATGATGACTATTGTATTTTTATTTTTTTTAATTGTCAGACCACAATTAGAAAGTTGTCATCACACCTAAATGTGAAAACGTTGATTTCAACGTCTGAAAATGCAGTCTTTTGAGAAAGCTGTCGAAACGTAGTTTACCCAAACAAATAAAAGTACAGTGTGTTTTGTACACGCCATCGCACTACTGTCCCAAACGGACTCAAAGTCTAAGTCGTTGTCAAACATAAAGATTGAATTAGGTCTCACTGCAACAATTCTACTAAAATGTAAAATCTATAAAAAAATATAAATAAATAATTGATACAGATCATGTCATTTCAAGCTATTAGTTGTGCGTATCAAACATGGCAAAAGCATATACGGACATGAAAAAGTTTTTGACTCCTGCACAAAAAATCCCACTTTCCATGTCAACAAAGCTTTTTTGTATGCAGATATCCATTTATTTTATATGTTCGCTGAAAAGCATGGTTTGTAATGGAAGAGTTTGGTGGATCTCATTGTAAGATTTAAAGCTTATAATAAAGAATAGGGAAAATAAACAAAGTGGGGGAAGAAAAGGGGGGAGGAAGGGGAGCAGGAAGAGACTTTGGACGTGTGGATGAGTCATTAACAGGTAGATAATCCAAAAGGAGCTCATGAGGGGCCGACAAATGCGTTTCCTTAGTTTGAGGGACAACAATTTATCGAATTTGGAACTCTTTGGAAAGCTGAGACTTAGAGGTTACGAAAATGGTGGGTTAATGTCGACGTCACGGACAACAATTTATCGAATTTTGAACGCTTTGGAAAGCTGAGACTTCGAGGTTACGAAAATGGCGGATTAATGTCGACATCACGTAAAAGTGAAATTGTGGTGGCGTAGTCACTCCATCCATACTTGTTAGCACATACTTGATAAGTATGCAATGTTTTCTCATATGAAGATCACATTGCATCTTAGTCCACTCTTATAAGTACATACTTAACAAGTATGCAATATGTTCTCATATGAAGAAAATATTGCATACTTATAAGTACATATTTACAATGATGGATAAAGTGGCCACGTCACATAAAAGTGAATTTATGGTGACGTGGTCACTCCATCCACTCTTGTAAGTAAATATTTGATAAGTATGCATTATTTTCTCTTTTATACAACACTCAACTTGAAAGGGATGGCTTTCTACGACATAGCGTTAGCCAACAATATTTACTAGGATTGGCAAAATTACTAGATGTCTAATTATTTTTAAATATGAGGTAAGAAAATATATCACGAAAGGAAAGATTACTAAATTATCTAAACTACATAAGAAAAAAATCTTAAATTTTATTATTTATATAGATAAATTGCAAATTACAAAGAGCACAATTACTAACCCTGAACATAATTTGCATGGCACCAAATAAGTTAATTGTGATATTTGGAAAGACACAGCACAACAACAAAACGATGCTTTTTAACTTGTTGGGTTTAGGTTTTCAATGAAGAGTGCTCTTGAGGTCAAGATCGTACGTATGTTATATGTGTGAGTCTGCAACTATGTCTGCTCAAAAGTTCCCATAAATAAATATTGGAATTATTTAGTATTCACATGAGATGTATTTTTTTCTTTGGATAATATGTGATAGTTTAGCAAGAAAAAACAAAATTGAGTTACATCAACATCAATAGAAAAGATAACATAAATAAAAAGGAGCCATCTCCAACTATTTAATTGAACTTATCCATATATCCTCATTCTTCCATGTTACATAGCATTAGTGATTAGAAAATGCACTCCAAAAGCTCTCGTCCTCTTTAGAAATCAACAACTTAAATTCATATGAGATCATTCTAAAGTTAGTGTTGGTACGATACTTCATTAGCTAATTATGTATTTATTAAAGATGGAAATCATGATGATGAAATATACTTATCATATACAAAAGTAAATGAAACAAAATACCACAGAAAACAAATATAGAAATCAAATGCTAATCCATGCAAGCATGAAATTATGCCAACAATTCAGAGCCTGAGAATCCTTACAAAGTTTTTAATTGCATTCATGAAGGATTGGTCAAATGAGGATTTTGCAAGTGAAGAAAGCTGAAAAGGTTTTGAGGAAATACTTTTGAAAATTGAAGATTTACAGACACATATCACTCAATTTTTATGTATACATCCAACACATGAGTAGGGCTGTCAAAACGGCTCGTTGCTCACGAACAGCTCGTGTTCGCCTCGTTAAGAAGCTCATGTACGGCTCGTTAATTTCGTTCGATAAGTTAATGAGCCAAACACGAACTAATATGTGTTCGTTCGTGTTCGGCTCGTTTTGGCTCAAAATACTACTCATCAAGTATATATATATAAAGTAGTATTTTAAAAAATTCTAATTGACACAAGACTACAAAGATTTATAATCAATTAAAATAATGATTAAGAAAATAGAATAAAAATTATTAAGCTAGATTCAAATGATGTTTTAATACAAATAAAAATTTTTAAATCTTGCTCAAACTCTTATTGTCATATGGCTACNTTCAAATGATGTTGTAATATAAATAATAATTTTTAAATCTTGCTCAAACTCTTATTGTCTTATGACTACATGATTAGGGTTGTTAAAATGACTCTTTGTTCGTGAACAGCTCGTGTTCGGCTCGTTAAGCAAACGAGCCGAACACGAACACACTTTTTGAGCTCGAAATATAAACGAGCCAAACACGACCTGAGCATGGCTCGCTCGTGTTCGGCTCGTTTACACCCCTAGTCTACAGTGAATACAAATTCCCACCAAAATGACAACATCTCTTTGTTGTGGTAGTATTTTAGTTGTAGTCATTGCCAACAAAGTACTCTTTCATGCTAAAATCAAACATAAAAAAGGATTTAACTCAACAGTGAAAGCACTCTTTAGAAAGTTATTGCAGTTCATCACATCTCTTCTCATTCTCAGGTTCCCAGCTCTGCCCAAAACCATCTCAACCACACGATGAAAACCATCAAACAAATCGCAAAACTATCAGCAAAACAAACTAAGCCACATACAAGTGGTTCGGGACAAAATTGTGTAACTATATTGTTATAATCAAGTTGTGGAAGGGTTAAGGTCTTCAAGTACATATTTCCTCTACTAAAGCTGTTGCAACCAAGAAGATGAAATGAGACAATATTACTTCTATTTTGTGTTCTCACTTCTTTTGATTCCAGATGCTAACTGTATTTCATATCATTTCAATAAAAATAAGCATTCCACTTTTGGTTTCCGACTAAATATTCAGGTTTTAAAAAAACAAAAAAACTGAAATGTGTTTATGAAACAAAACCGAATCAAACAATCCTGTCTGGTTTCGTTTGGTTGTTTT
The DNA here is from genome assembly GCA_002079205.1 of Phalaenopsis hybrid cultivar. NCBI lineage: Eukaryota > Viridiplantae > Streptophyta > Magnoliopsida > Asparagales > Orchidaceae > Phalaenopsis > Phalaenopsis hybrid cultivar. The sequence continues at coordinate 50,137 of JXCR01125859.1, read as the reverse complement.
TTTATTATTTGACCAAAAATTACACCCCTAATTAGTTGGAACCTAAAATTAATCAAGAGAAAATAATTGCTCACAAACCGAACATTAAGCATCTAATTAAATTAATCAAGAAAAATCTATAATACAAGAAAGTTAATCATGAAAAAGACATACACATGGTCCTATTGACCAAAATAAGAAACTTTCAAACAATAGAAAAAATATATATATTAACCATTTAAAAAACAAAACAAAACAAAAATGTAAATTTTGTAATGGATTTTGTAATGAAAGATAAAGATCATATCAAGCAGCCAACAAACTGTTCAAATTTAATTTCAAAGCATTGCAACCATGTTGAATCAATAAAACTAAAAACCAAAGCTAAATCCAGAGAACAATTTAAATTTCTATCTAATCATATGTGAAAATAGAAGCAAACTCAATCAGCAAGTTGTGCAAGAGGATATCCTTAATAAAAATTAGACAGAGTCTCAAATTCATTAAATTTCTCTTCAAGTCTAAGTGCCGCACGCTCATCTCAAATAGAACGATGCTTTATCCTTTAGAATGGATTTAATTATGAAATGAAATGGTTAGATAGTTTTCTCTGTCCAACCAACAGTTCACCGAAAGAAAATATTTTATATGATATTTTTACTAAGGATCGTGACAGAAAATCCAATGTCAACCCCAGCAGTTACAATCATACCCAAGACTTCAGCACAAGGTACACTGTCAACAGAGAATTACAATTATACCCAAGATTTTAACTTCAAGATAGTTTTCCACAAGAAACAATTCTTAAAAAGTTGAATTTGTATTGATCCTGTTAAGTTTTCTGTGATTTTATTCCCGTAAGAAAGTTTTAAAAACACAATAATTAGAAGATTCCCTTTGGCACAGATAGCTATTTAATCTGAAGTGATACTTCCAATCAGAGTTTGGGCTATATTCGAATGCCAACATGTGAGTGGCCTACGCATCTAGGCACCTCAAGTCACATCAGAACAAAATGACCTACTTGGGTTCAAGTCCATGTTTTTTCTCTTCCACTAAGCAACCAAAAAAAAATCGGTGGCTACAAACACATCCCATGGGTGAGTCAAAGGTTCAGCAAGTAAAAACATGGCATAAACAGCATAAAGCGTATAAAAGAGAGAAGATATGTAATTGGATCAAGCAGGAATTTAATTCAGAATAATATGAAAAATCAAACAATAAATTAAATAAATAGCAAGTCCAATACGAATTACGATCTCATTATGCAATTTATGAGAAAATGGTCCAGGACACCAAGTTAGCCGCCTCTTTCCCTGCAACAAAACAAACATTACAAACCAATAATTAACTTCGATCATATCACAAATTTCAATGAAAAAAACCTTAAAGAAAAGAAAATAAGCAGATAAAGCTGAAGAATTAGAAGCTACTAAGACAAGAATAAAAATCCAAAATGACCAATAAATATATTACTGAGATAAATGATTTAAACAAAGAAGTTATGAAATAAATTAAAAATGCAAGGAAAATATACAACTAACAATGTGACAATTATTGATGATGCTAAGTAGGGCCGTCAAAATGGCTCGTTGTTCGTGTTTAGCTCGTTAAGTAGCTCCAGTTTGATTCGTCCACTAAGTAAACGAGCCGAACACGAACAATTCATTTGCACTCTATATAAAAATGAATCGAACACAAACAGTTTTGTTCGTTTGTGTTCGACATTCTTTTTTAGTGAGTGGGTACTAAAAAAGAAATCATTGATAAAAAAGGGAAGATACAAAGTTCTTAGTGAGTGGGTATTAAGAGCCCGCTCACAAGGAATACAACCCACTCAAAAAGAGACATTAAAATACACATACACCCCAAAAATTATGAAATACTCCTAATCATGGTGGGTGGATTTATCACTTCCCTTCACCCTGATTTAGGGAGGGAGTGCAGCAACAAACTATGATATGGGCTTCCACCTGAAACTATAAAACAGTCATCCTGAAAATTCCCAAGTTTTAGTATTCTTTTTTTCTTCTTCCTAGCTTTGTAAACTTGTCATTCATCTGCCGGTGTTTTTCTCATCTAATCAATTGGTGGATCTTCGATGGAGAGCTCACCCAGGGGAGTCTGTTGATCTGTAAATTGCTGAACTGTCTCAACCTGCAGCACACCTTAATCTTGGCACTCCTCTAGAACTAGAGTACCCTCTTCTCTCGAAACAGGTGGTTCCAAAACACTTCGGCTATCATCTACTACAGCCAAATTCTTATTATTTATGATCTGAGGAAAAACTGTCTCACCAACAGTGCGGAGTAGCTGTTGAACTGGTTGGTGAGGAATAGTCTGATGAGACAAATTTTCATTCAACATTTCTATAAGTTCTTCAGTTTCAGTTATATTTTCCTCCACTTGGATGATGTTGTTAAGAATTGCAGAATCCACATGCACGGGAAGGTTGGATCTCAAATTTGGATGAAACCAGAAGCATTTGGCAGATGTGTGCCCAAACAGTTTCCAGTGATTACAGTAGTAGAGTCTTTGTTCTACGATAATTGACTGTCAATACACATTGTAAGCAGTTCCAAGTCATACTTCTTCCACATGAGAGGGTGATATCTCGTTCAACAAGAATCCTTGCAACATAAGGCCTAGATAGGTTGAAGGAGGGTATGTTAAATTTCATAGGTCTTCCTAGTGCAGCTCCAATAGAATAGAGAACTTGGTGATTAAAGTAGTGAAACTTTATGCCAGCTAGTTTAAAGAAGATTGGAACTATAGGGGGTTCTTGGTTCGAATCAAATTCAAAAAACCACTTGAGCAATTTTATAAATTTTCCACCAGTTGTCAAGTGCTTCTTCGAAAACATTATGGTATCATCGCATGCCTCTCATCAAACAGACCAACCTCCCAATAGTTTGAGATCTTCAAAAATCTATGGAATGACTTCCATTTTGGGATGTCCGAATTGGAACTTCCCAATGAAGGTAAATTTGCACTTTTCAACCGGGTTGGAAAATTCAACATCAGAGAAAATTAGAGCTAGTCTGTCACTCTTCCTAATCGCCTTCTTGATGAGAATACAGTCCCCCTCACCTTCAAATAATTCATGATAAACCTGAGGGAAAACCCAATTATCCACTGATCCCACAGAGCCAACCATAACAACATAAGAAGCTTTCCCATGGTTTAAAACTAAAGCAGTCGATGGTTGAGGAGAAACAGAAGTCATAGAACCAAACGTGCGTCTAAAGCAGAAGAGCGAGATAGAGCAGAAACAAAATGACCAATTTGTTTGGCTTTAATAATCGGTCAAGATAACTGACTCGTACGTGCAAGCTGTTCGAATGGAGGAAACGGCTGAGGGTGAGTGGTGTGCGAGACTCCCAAGACTAATAGGGTCCGAAAGCATGGATCAATACTCTGATGAGTGGCGTGAAAGAGGAAAACAACCACACAATTAGTCCAAGCAGAAAAATAAACGGAGAGATCTCACTAAAAACAGCCCAAGTTCAGATAACCATTCTCGTCGCATGAGCGATCTTTCAAGCCAGATCTTGTCACCGTTCTAAATTAAGACGGGGTGTGCGACTCTTTAAAGAAGAAAAATGGTGACAGGGACGAGAAAACCATGCCAAAACCACTCGATCAACGATTTGAGCCATGGAAGACAGCAAAATCATGAACAATAGCAGCCGAAAAGGTTGGCTTAAGCAAATAAAGTCGATGAAGGCAATGAAGCCGAACGAGAAGATGATTCAAAGAAGAAGACGAAGGAAATCGCCACAGTACGAAACCCTACATATATATATA
>JXCR01125859.1:0-37352 GCA_002079205.1 Phalaenopsis hybrid cultivar | reverse complement strand
TATATATATATATATATATATATATATCTATACATTGATACTCTAGAGCTACCAATACAAAAATCAAAGAGAACGAACAACCAAAAATAAAAAGCTTCCCGCAAAAGTAAATAGTCAACCGACAAGTAACCGTTAAACATGTGAAGCCACACCTCTGATCGTGACTGGATGGTCGACCCGCTTTTGCCACAGCGGATGAGATCGCCATTCGACTAAACATCTTAGTCAAAAAAACATAAGACACAAATGTCACCCAGTTAATCATCTTAGTCGGTTGAATTCTAGCTAGTCAATAAATCAATTACCTCCATATTATAATTCAAATTATAATATGGATATATAATAAAATACATACAATCTATTAGAGCAATAATCTTAATAAGAACAGTTTCTGCAATTGTTCCTTTCTTTCTATAATTATACAAATACGTCTTTATAAATAGGAACCCAACAAGGAAGCGCAACCAGATGTCCAAGCATAGGTCTAGCGCTTACAAGCCCAGATGACACTCATGGTGGAGCAATTCGAGGTTCCTCGAGCAGAAATCACCCAGAGGAACGACCAAAAACCTCGCGTAAAAGTGGAACCTTAGGGAGTTGCCCGTCACAAATGAATATGTCTATCCCGCACAACCGAGTCAGCAACCAATGGATAGAGGGGCAAGGTGAGACCCAGCACATCAACAAAGATGCATCTGCACAGGCAAACATGTAATGGGAAGAGGATACGCGAGTGTCTGTCCAACCGCTCGTGCACCGTCAACCTATTGCTCCTGAAGCCATTGGATAACACAGCCTGCCAACTCTAGTAACTGCTGCCTCCGGCCAACTCTGGCCTTGACAGCCTCTTTTAGTCATCGCAGTTGTCGGCTAACTTTGGTTGCAACCACCTCCAGCCAACTCTGGCCATCGCCACCCTCCAGCCAGCTTTAGGAGTTGCCACTGTGGCTCTAAGGCAAACTTATTCCACCGCCACCTTCAGCCAAATATGGAAATCACCGTCTTTGACCATCACCTTCACCAACTGACTTAAGTCATCGACACCTTCGCTAGCCAACTCTAGCCACCGCTGTCACCAGCAGGCAACTTTGTCGGTCATTGCCTCTGCCAACTTTGACCAACACCACCTTTGGTCATCACCCTATGGTCGTCGTTGCCCTACGACCAACTCTGGTCGCCACTGCCACCATAGGCACCATCGGTTGCCACCTGCTTCTTGTCGTGAAGTCCCATCTAAAGTCACAGTGCACACAGTGGGACTTCAGTGTGCATTGCAAAGTAAGAACTTACCCCACTTACGATGCAACGATATCTCCCGAACACAATATAATAATACACCTTGAAGATGGTGACTATCTTTATACTTTAAAGCTTCTTCCGTGCAGCTTCCGATTTTGGCCCCTACGGTCTACAAATGTCATCTCAACTCACGAATACATTCTATGTGACCAATTAAACAACCTGCATGTTTTACAGCTTATGCAGCTCTTGACTCAAGCCCCTACATCCTACGGTCATCAACAAAGCCCACCAGTACGACTTATGTAATCCCCAACTCGTGCAGCTCCTGAATCTGACCCCTATAAACTATGGATGTCATCACAACTCACCATCATGGCCTATGTAAGCATATGTGTCTTACAACTCATACGGCTTTCGACTCTGGCCACTGCGACCTACAAATGTCATCACAGCTTGCCACTACGGCCTACTTGACCAACTATAGGCTACGAGGTTCACAGCTCGTGCAGTTTTAGACTCTGGCCTCCTCAGCCTACGAACATCAACAAAGCTCACCATGATGGTCTATGTGACTAATTATGACATACGCGGTTCACTGCTCGTGCAACTTCCGACTCCGACCCTCACGATCTATGGATGTCATCACAGATCACCACTATGACCTACGTGACAAATCATGACCTACTGGTTCATAGTTCATGCAACTCGACTCCAACTCTCGCGACCTACGAACATCTTCATAGATCACCAATACAGTATATGTAACCAAATACGGTATACGTGGCTTATGCAACACTAGAATCTCACCCCCGTGGCCTACAGACATCATCACAGTTCATCACTACGGTCTACATGACCAACTATGAACTATGTGGTTCGCAATTCATGCAACTCCCGACTCTGACCCTTATTACCTATAAACGTCATCGTAGCTCGCCACTATGACTCATGCGACCAATTGCGCCCTACATGGCTCACAACTTCTGTAGCTTCCTCCTACAGCTGCTAAGACCAATTGATGCTCCTCAAACAATCGTCTACGGCCCACAAAGCCAAATACTACCATAGCTTTCAATTATTATCTATATAACAAGTGGACACCACGACCACCATCTACAAGTTTCACGAAGGCCTACTACCCTCAAATTAATTGATTATAACCCTTATAGTGTACTATCATCGAGAACTCTATTCATCATAACCAAAATACGACTATTCTCAATGAATCACTATTGTATAATGATAATCTTTATAAGTGTACTTCTCTACTCACCATTCATACTGGACTATTTCAACTGGGCTAGGTCTCATGTTTTTTTTTTTTTCAAGATTTTTCCACATAAAAATTGAGGTGTCTTCTCCTACTTATTTCTCTTTTATTATATAAGCGTGTGTTGGAGCCTCGTATAACACTAAGACGTTAAATAATCATTATGTCGCCTCAGACGTTATAACACGCATCAGACAGATTGCATGCAACTACCAATTTAATATCTTAGAATTTTATTTTAGTAAAATAAATTATGGCATGGAAAAAGTTTATAGATTTTTGAAATTTTGAGTTGCATTATTTTTTTATTTTTGTTTGATTAATTTCAAAGTTGTTGACAAGCTTTTATATATTTTAATACTTTTTATAGGAATTTTATAGCTATTTATAAGATTTTAAAGGTACTTTATCTTATTATTGAATCATTTTATGACGTAAATTTTTGTCTCGCTCATGATTATATATAACTTGATAAAGGTTCTATTTTATAGAGAAAAATGTAGAAGAGTTAGATGGATGTAAGGCCCATAAGGAGGTCTCAAATGTTTTATATTAAGCTTGAGCTTGCAGCAAGCTAGAAAATATAGCTTGCCGGAGGGTTTTGAGCTACATGTTCTTTAGAGAGAGAGAGAGAGAGAGAGAGAGAGAGAGAGAGAGATCTAAAAAAACAAAGTCAACAAGAATTCTGTTTTTTTTAGATCTTCAATCCCCATTTGTTCTCGGCTTGACTTCTCTTTTATACGCACAGAAAAAATATTAATAATACATTTAATACTATATGATTTCCATCCATGGTATCTTGATGAAAAAATTGTGGCGGGGGTGTCAGACGATTCTCTTAAAGATGGATAGACTTATTTCCTTATTTGTAATGATGATCAACTCTATTAGATATCTCTCTCTAGGTGGGGTAGACTACCCCTATGAGTTGAAGAGAGAATTCAACTACTTAGACATATTTTCTCATTTCAACCACTTCGACGGGTGGGCTCGGTTCAGCCCCTTCTGTAGGTGGACTTAGTTCAGCCACTTTGGTAGATGGGCTCACTTCGGCGAGTGGGCTTAGTTCAACGAATCAGCTTTTATATCAGAATACATGTAAAATCCTATAATTAGATTTACAATTATATTTGTATATACATTTAATTCTCTGATTCCCTTAACTCTTTCATTGATTTTTTGCAAGAAGAATACAAGAACGAAGACCTTTAGGTTGATGTGTGGATCTTTGGCTTATTTTGAGTCTTGGTGACTTAACACTATGGATGTTTGAAGCTGTGTGTTTTAATAAATGAACATCTTTAACCATTGGGCTTGTCGGCTTTCCTATGAGGATTAAGATTGTGTGCACTCAGTAACAAATCAAGACTAATTTTCTTCTAGGGGCTATTCATTCGCCTCCAAGAAGCAATCTCTTAATTTACTTCAACGAGGGAGAACCGTTTCATTCTCTAGTGCCTAGGCTCTTAAATGGGCTTAAATAGGAAAAGGTTTATTTCAATTTTTATCAAGAACTATTTTTAGATGTTCGTCATTTCCTCATTTGAGTTACCTAAAAATAAATAAGACATAAAGAGTAAGTTGAGGATCATAAAAAAATTTTAATTGTGGCTCTTTAAACTTTTCCAGTATACTTCCTTCAAGGTTGTAAGAGCATTGTGAAAGAAATGTGAGTTCTGTGTTTTTCAGAGAAATGTGTGCTCCTTTGACAAGCTTATAGTAATTATGAACAAGATTCCTACATTTAAGATAAGGAGTTCAGCATTCCCGCTTGAAAGAGAACCTCCACCATAAGAAGAGGAATCTCGGAAGAAAATCAAACTTTTTGAGAGACAGGATGTTCCGTAGAATGGTCTTTCTTGAAGTTCATTATTAAAAACCATAAGTTCTTTGGATGCCTTCACAAAGGTGCTACATAAGGTTAGTTTGATCGATGAAGTTTCATCGCTTAGACCTGAATCTTGCTCATCGAGTAAGATTTCCATGGATTTGAATGATTCAATGAAGGATCAACTTTTCAATGTGATAAAAAAATAAGAGGACCCTGATGCGATGTTTTCCACCAAGCTTGACGTATTTGGTGAGGATGTTTGTTTTTTTTTAGACTTTGAGACATGGACTTCAAGACAAGATTTCATAAATTTGTTGTGATAATGCAAGTGAGGCAGAAGAGCAACAACTTGCCTTGAAAATAATTTTTTGAGATCCCTTATAGGAAAAGGGAGATCCCTCAATGACTCATACCGTTGAGGATGAAGCCACGGACCAGGAAACTGCTGGTCTACTTTCTGAAGGTAAGGTAATAAAATTTTGTCAATTTGATGCCCCTTTCTTCATTGAATATGATACCATGTTGCTTTCAGAAATGTCAATTAAATAAACCTTGGAGCACCCCGTGATGGGTGTTGCTGAAGCCAAGACCACATCCAAAGTTGCCCTCCCTGTTGATGTACATGCTACTGAAGAGGAGACAAATCCAACTACTAGGGGGCTCTTGGCTTCGACCGAAGGGGCTGCGTTGAGGCCCGATCCTATTACCTATTTTATCCCTCACTTGGAAGATTGAGATAGCTTGACTGACTGCATGGCCATAATGAGAGGTGATGTGAAGTTAAAATGTTATCTTCCAATTTTGTTTTAAACTAATTTTATGTTAATTTTATATGTTTGGAAGATAGTTGTGAAGAACTTTGCAGAATATAGATAAGAAAGACGGTGGGAGATCAAATGGTGGAGAATTGGTGCTAAGTGTAGCATTAGTGCCCAAGCGCCAGCCAGGCAGCACATAGGCTCTCAAACAAGGATTTTAAACTAACAAATACTGGGAAGCAAGAAAGTAGGCACCATGTTGTGGCACCTAGGTGTCGTAGTCCAACACTTCGGTACTACAAACGACGCCTATGCATTCAATGCCATAACCATGAAGAACCAAGTGTTTGAAAAAGAGGCGCTGCACCTGCGGCGCCTAGGCGTCAAAGTGCAGTGTCAATGCATATACACTAGTTCACACGTTTTAATCATTATGACAGTTCAAATGCATCATTTTCCGAAAGAGGGTATTAAATCACGTAAGTGATGCACGAGGAGGAGAATTCTATTATATTTAGACTTATAAAACTTTATGGAAGTGTGGTGTACTAAGCGAGCGGAAAAGTGGAAAACAAATAAAGCACTTCAAAGATGTACTCTTTTTGGTTTTTTTTTCTAAATTTTTGTATTTTATTTGCTTTAATCATTAAAAAATATTTTGTGTTGTTTCAAAACATATTAGTCACTAATTTGCAAGTGATGTTTCTTAGATATTTTAAATAAGGGAATTTAAATATCTGCCACACAATTGTTATATATTTACATATGTAACACCTACTTTGCATAGCTCTGAAAACATTTAATATACATATTGCTTAAAAATATATGACTATTACTTACTTTATAAAAATAAAATACACATTTTGATGCATGACTTTAAGATAACAAAATGGTATGAAAGTAAATATGAATTTTTAAATGTTAGATCCGTAAAAACACAATGCACATAAAAAATATGTTTGCACGAATCTCAATAAATTTCAACAGCCATCAGAGAAGGTGATTTGGCTGGTTGAGACCAGCAGGAGCAGTTCAAGAGTCCACATTACCCGCCTGACTCATGCTGGCTGAGAGAAATATAACTCCACGACGGACGAAAATCAACTATCACCCCATAGGATCACCGAGATGGATGCCACATTAACAATCCGCCAGGATTCCTCATCCAGGCCGGACGAATGTAAGGAGTCACCCGAATCTTAAATAGCTGGCGCTGATACCTCCTGGTTAACCCTTCAACGATAGTTGCCCCGATCATAACCCGGTCGGACGTCATCTCAAGCTCTCGGCTCATAGTCGCCCGGATGATAACCCAATCAGACGTCATCTCAAGCTCTCGACCCATAGTCCCCTGATTATATCCCGGCAGGACACCATTTCAAGCTCTCAGCCTTAAGACCATGTATTACCTAAAATACATACTAGTATACCTACTTTACTATGAATATAGATGTAATCTCACGGCTCCTGTTTCTATAAATAGAGACTCATTTCATGAATAAAGGTTACGCAATTCTACTGTTCATTATTGTGCTTTTGCTGCTCTTTTACTCCCTTTCGTGTTCTATTTCTTAGGTGTGTCTCCCAGACAGATTTGTATTTAACGCATAAGAATTGTATGGTGCAAACATTTTCATGTTAATCTAATTTGAAAAAATACTTAATTTCAATTGTAATTTGGGTTAAGAAGTTATAAGTTTTCTGAGAGTTTATTTGGTTGGTTTTTAATTAAAAAAAAAGTTGAACTTGCCAGTTAGATTGTCTTATAATGTGGGAGGTGTTAATGCAAGGAATTATAGGGTTTTTTTTTTTTATAATTTTTTTTCTTGAATAATTGTGTTTTACAATTTTGCTTTATTGAGACGGACGAAAAAAGTAGTGTAAATCACGAAATAATTGGTGGTCGACATTATTTTTTTATTAAAAAAATAAGATTGATTATAGTTGCATTAATAAAAATTTGAATTTTAAGAGCCAAATATAAAAGAAAAGAATTTTTAGGCCATTATTGAAAACTTCATTTGAATGCAATAAATAAAAAATTGCTTTGTATTGTAAATATTGATGTTGCTCCACATATATAGACACCAATGTTTTAAGCTTCTTTGAAGTCTTGGGTAACATTCAAACATAATAATTTCTTTTTTACATAGTTACACCTCTTTGATTCGAGTTGAATAGGAGTGTCCATCAAGTCATTTGTACTTAGTTCATGGTACTTGTTTGATATCCCTTACTCTGCGACTCGTACTTTGGCAATTCATACTCAGTAGATCACACATCTTGATTCAGTGAATCGGGTTGACAAACCCGAATGAACTCTCGGTACTTCATTGACTAAGTATGATATCATTTTTAGTCATACACATTACATGACAAAATGATAGAATGCTAGTATAGTGAAGGAATACAAATATTATAAGGCATGTTCGACGCATAATTCAACAAGGGCAGTTTATGGCCTAACCAAATGATTATTACTCAACTTAATGTAGATACTAAGAAATAATTAGAATTTCATGGCCTCATACTTTACACAATTGCATTATAAGATAAATTATTATCATATTCTTTCATACTTTTAAGTCTAGTGAAGAATCTAATAAATTTATTAAAACAATGTGATATTTCTTCTATTGACGCACCTGATTCGTCAATTCTCGAATATGCAACACTCAACGACTTTTTTTTTAAAATCATTATAATGGTTTATAGCATCACAGAACCGATTCTAAATTTTGTTTTCGGATACTATCAAATAAGATTATAGAATTAATCTAATCTCATGGTTTTATAGTTAAAGATTATGCATATTATTTTAAATACATTTATTGATTTGATTTTTAATTTAATCTTTACTGTTATGCCTAAATACAATATTTTTATAATTTTTATATGCTAATATATTTGGTGATGATTATCATGTATGGGGGTAAAGCAATAGATAAGAAATATAGGTTGAGTATTCAGACAAATTTAATTAGTCTATACAGGACTAACTCATCACTGACCAACTACAAGTAGTTAAATTGAACTACAAATTAGTTACATTAGAGTAGTTTTCATTTATAAATCATTTATTGTTTTATCAAATTTTCTAGTATTTATTTATTTTTTACTCAGATTAAATATGGGCATATATAATTTTATCCTAAATTAAGTAATATGGACATATAATATTCTCATCACAGACCAACTACAAGTAATTAAGGTAGACTAGAAGCCTCATTTTTCTATGTGCTCTACCTCGTAGGTGGTACATATGGATGGTCCCATTTGAGGATGCCCCATTAAAAATGAAGAGGAAAACATCATCTAGGCTATTATTGGAAGCTTAAAAAATTGATGGACACAATCTATTAGTCCACCGATACCTCAAGCCATTACTTATTAACAAGGTGTTGCGGTTGGATATCTTCGGCAAAATGATCGAAAAAGAATACAAGGCTCTGATGGCCACATAGCCGAAAGGGAGACAATGGTGGCTGCTCAGGCGACCAAGAAGAAGGCTCACTCAATTGCTCAACTTGAAACTATTGAAGAAGGGATCGGTGCTGAAGTTAGTTCTGGCTAGAGGGTCATAAAGCTTGAAAGATGTGGATCTTGTTTATTCTATTTCTACTTCAACTATTGTTTTCAAAGAATTGTGACACATGAGCTAATCCTCATTGAGAGACCAATGTTTTCAACAACAGTTAAAAGTTCTCTTTCAGCTGTTAGTTTTCCGACCACACAACAATAGGATGCTAAGAAAATAATGAGTTGCACGGAGTCGTAGAAAGGCCTAAAGCAAGGTGTGCCACTCCTCAAACGACCAACCTGACATTCATTGAGCTATCCTTGAGGGATGAGCTTAGCTGCTTTGTTTTTGGTGACCAACTGGATCTCCTCATGGTGAGTGCCCATTGAGGCCGTAGCTGGAGCTGCATCATCCCGAGCCAGTCAACCACGAGAAGTATTACTGCGAGGTGAAAGCTCTAACGACCAACTCAAACAAATTACCTCTTGTTTCATCTTGGAAAAAATGCAAAGGACCTGCATTCAAGTGGATCCTAATGCAAACCATGGAGCCAAAGGTGAGCCGAACCCGAGTGGTAAGTTTGTGCTAATAAACCTTCAATGGGACTAACATTCTGATTCCCATGCGGCAACTCACTACTCCTTCTCAAGAGCTAACCTGATATGGTCTCTCAGCTTTGAAGAGGCCCTTTTAAAGCAGAGCTTTTCTAGCCTTGTACTGAACAGTCGATAGATATCATTTAATGACCTTAGAAGCTTCTCATCTCCAGTCTTCCATCCTCCGTCAAGAGCGCTAGGAACGATTTGGGATTGAATATCAATTGACTGAAGTTGAGGAGGGAATAAAGAAAACTGATGTAGAGGTGCTAAGGTACTTGAAGCTTCTTTTTACTACTCAAAAGGAAAACTGAATCATGATAGACCAAATGGAATCTATTAATGATAACTTTTTTGTTGAGTTCTCCTTTAATCTGACTCTAGTAGGTCTTCTAGCGAAGAAGTTTAGAGATGGGGTCACCTTTGACGTTGACCATCTAGCAAAGGCTCAACTGGTTTCTCCTGAATGAACTGATATGAATAATTTTTCTACATTTATCAGTCCACCGATATAAATTAAAATTAGATCATGAAGAACGGTGCTATCATGAAGATAATCTATCAGTCCACCGAAACCTCTTGTTTCATCTATGAATGACAACTATCATTACATTAATGGTGTTGAGTTAGCATTGACCTGTCAACATCAGTTTAAGCTTACTGAGGTGCCCGTCAACACGAGCATGCATTCTTGTGGCAAATCTCTAAGGTCGAGCATCCTTAACGATTCAAGATCCCAACACTGGAGTCCTACAATGCTTGGACTGATCCGACATACTGCATAGCATTGTTTGAATCGATTGTGTGTTTGTCGGCTGCACGAACGATGCTATCATTCATATTCCTGCATTTAATTGTCAATTTCATAAAAAAATGAATTAGTAATTTTTTTCTCTAATTATGCAAACGATCCCACAGTCGGCTGACACTAGGGGAACTTGCAAATTTCATGCAATGGATTGTTGGGTCCAGTCGATACTCAGTGAAGTTAAACCAACCTGTCAGTTAATGTTTCACCCGAGCAACAAAAGAGACAATGCGGGCAATATATGATCGGTAAAATCTCCTTAATAAACTAATAATGATGCTCAACGCCCTATCAAAAGACTCATAAGATCCAATCTAAAACACTTATGCATCATAAAAACTCATGTCTCATACATCAAAATGAGTCAAGCTCTAGCATATTCTCTACATATTAGCGACAAGATCCATTATGGGTAGCATATGAATCACTCCAACAACAATTCTGGATGATTACCTCCACGAAGACAATGACAAGTTTGCTTAATGCACATGGCTTAAGGTGCAACTCATCCAAGGCAACAACCTAATCTAGTGAAATTTGAGTCAGGCGGTAGCTTAGTGGACTGACCAAAATTTTTATTAACTTGCCGACTCCTCCAACACTCATCACAACACAGATCATTCAATATGGAGATACAAACATATGTACAATAAAGGTAAAGCACAAGAGCAAAGGGGTGACAGACAAAAAAATGTGTTTCTCATTCATAATAAAAAAATTGCTTACAAATATTCTTGCATCTTCTTTATAAGTGTTAGACAAAAAAATATCTCTAAGTTAATTGCAAATAATAATAATAATAAGAGCAGCTATACATTAGTTGTCATTCTTATCAAAGGTTGTAGGAGCATGTATGTCATTGGGCATTGACCCTTTATTCAGGGGTTGTTGATCTCTCTTCCAGATCAGTACTACTCATATGACCTCCAACATTTGGTCCTTCAACTCATGGATTTTTTGGGCCACGAATTCTCTGGTGTATTTCATTTTGTTGTTGTCACTGTTATGGGGCTCTTCTTCTTGAGATACTTTTTTTATTATTTGTGACGTGATCCATGCTCACCACACATTTTAGAATGCTTGCTCCAAATTTGTTCATGAATCATACTCAATGAATAGTTTAAATGAGAAGAGAGGGAGAAAGAGAGAAAAAGATGGATGTAATCAATTCTAACTTATTCATAAAATGTTTCCCATCTTATAGAAGAGATGATATTATATTTTTGCCCTAATTTGGAAGGGGTTCGTACTAGGATACTCATACTTTTACATGCATAGGCTTGTGATCTGGCTACCTTATGGCTTGTCATATAGCTACCTTATGACTACCTTATGGCTTGCTGATATTTTTACATGCATAGGCTTGTCATCTGGCTACCTTATGGCTTTACGTCGATGGGATCAGCTTGATAGGCTAAGCGTAGCCGGCATGGGTGGGTCAGCTAGTCTAGCTTGGCTGTCAATCCTTGATACATGGGGAGGAGCCTCTAAGGCATCCAAGTGATGGTTGGAAATAATGTAGAACTGGATATTTTCTTGGATCAACTTTACTATAGATATTGGATCGACTTTCTTATAGTGGCTGACTTGAATGATCTTTTGTCTTATTTCTAGCCAAACGACCCTCACTTGAATCGTCCAACCATTTTTTTGTCTGCCTCAAGGTTTGACCAATTTTGATGTTATTAACTTAGCTCATATGGCTTCGCTATATAGTTTAAGTAGGCCTCACAATCTCCTGACAACATGCCATTCTTCATCTAAATCTTCCCTTTTGACCCATTAGATCTCTTTAAGATCAGTGCTATCACATTTTTGATATAGACACTCACATTATTTTCTCAAATAATCAAATTCATATATTTACTTATGTACTATCAAATTAATATTTGTACATCTTTATTCTTCTAAGACTTCAGTGGCCAATTATTTTTTTCCCCTCAGAATTTATATAAAAAAAAATATCATGTTCATATTTTATTATTCAGAAAGAGCACAAATTAATTTTTTATTATGAAATGAACTTGGTATTAAAAATTGAAGCTTAGGGCTATATATGTAAATACATTGAATAAACTGGTATGT
Source organism: Phalaenopsis hybrid cultivar (assembly GCA_002079205.1). Taxonomy (NCBI): domain Eukaryota; kingdom Viridiplantae; phylum Streptophyta; class Magnoliopsida; order Asparagales; family Orchidaceae; genus Phalaenopsis; species Phalaenopsis hybrid cultivar. Next base: position 25,242 of record JXCR01125859.1, on the reverse strand, counting down.
TAGATATTTAAATTATTGTAATAACTGTACGAGGTAATATTTAAAAGGGTAATTTTGATTAAAATACAATGAAAATGATTTATTGGAAATATTAAATGCGAAAACTTACAATATTTGTCTTCACTGTCCATCAAACTTAACTTTTAAAATTAACTTAAATATTTTAATAGTTAAAGTGTTAAACAAATGAGGTTTGTTTTTTTAAAATTGGGTATTTAAATTGATTAGAAAAGGAATATAACAATTAAACAAATTATGATATATGACATATCAATTAAATAATTGCAATGTAAAACTTTTTCTAAAATTTACATAAGAAAAGGTAAAACTCTTTCTAAAATTTTGCATCATTTTTTTATTTATTACCAAGAATGACATTATCACTCATGTTTGAGGCAACTTATAAGTGCGGTGGCGTTTTTAAAAATGCCACATAACTCTTTGATTTGTTTTTTTTTGAAAATGCTGTCTATCACGTTTGAGTTTTTTTATATTAAACACAGACTACAGGTCAGCTTGTGGGCCTTATTTTAAGATAAACTCTTTATGCTGAATACTTACATGATTTCTGTTCATCCATCGTCCTCCTCTTTTCCATCTCAAATGTTTGTTTATAAACAACCCTAGTTTAGCTGAAAGTACCACAGACAGAGGAGGAGAAAATTCAGTCTGTAATGAAGTCCATGCCGCCCTGGTTAGTTTAACTCCCATGACAAAAGAGCTGCTTCGGGAAGTTTTAGTTGAATGAGTCCGATCGGCTGCTCCCANTATATATATTAAAAAAACCGAAGGGCAATTATATTAAAAAGAAAAGGATACAGATATGTTGTATGAGTGAGTCCAAATAAGCACCTAATCCACACGGTACAACACACAAAAAAGAAAAATAAAAACCCAAAAATAGAAGGTACATTTAAGATCAATCGAGACGACCCAATTTAGTTCTGCCTCTGCCTCTAGTTCTCGGAAGGGGAATCAGTTAACAAATTGGTGAGGTGTGTACCATTGCCTGAAGTAATCAAAGTATCATCCATTAAATTCATTAACAAGTAGATTTTAATTCTTCTTCTTCCTCCTGAAAGTGTAGACCTGTCATTCTTCATCCGAAGATTGTTGCTCATTCGAATGAGGTGGTAGTGTTGTAGTAGAAAGATTGCCAACAGTTATACCCACAATAGGTTCTAGTGTATGTGACGTATGAGTTGCCACCTCTACCCATGATACCTCCTAAAGATTGGGAGCAGCAATGTTCTCTTAATTATTAATCCGTGTAGATAGGGATTTGTCAGTATTGTGTTCAATAGGGTTTGAAAGTATAGGTTGCTCAGCAGGGCCAACCAGATTAAAATCAATCGCAGAAATAGTATTTTCAGAGGGCGGTCCACAGGGCAATCAAGTCAGACACCAAATCCCGTCTTGTCGTAGTTTTCTCTCCAGGCTGAACAGATATGTCCAGAGCAATGGGATTAGATTCATCCTTATTAACTTGATCTTTAGATTTCAAATTAAAATAAATCTTATGACATTCATCAAGAGTATTCACAAACATCTTACAATGAGAAGAATAATGAGGTCTATGTTTCATGACGATTTGTTATCAATATCCATTATGAGTAGTACTCAACCAAACTTCAATAATATCAGGCAAAGTGATATCTCTTTCCACAAGTATTCTGGTCAAAGAAGGTCTTGTTAGGTTGAAAGTGGGTAGGTTTAGCTCATAGGGTCCCCAAGCATGGCCCCAATAAAGTAAAGAACCTAATGATGAAAAAAGTTCAGCTTAAGACCAGGTAGACTAAATCATACCGGTACAGTAGGAGATTCATGATTGAGGTCAAAATTAGGAGACCACTTGAAAAACTTCATATATTTGTCTGAAATGTTAAGATATTTTTTGGTAAAAATCTGAGAGTAGTCTTCAGTCATGGTAAATTGAATAAAGAAATGTCTCTCATCCATGAGCTTCACTTTGCACTTTCCTGCTAGTTTGAAATAATCAAAAATTTTCCTGATAACTTTCATAGGTGGGTGCCCAACTGAAATTTTCCAACAATAGCGAACTTGAATTTCTCAGTCATTGTTGAAATTTTTAACTCAAAAAAAAAGTGTTGTTTTCCCACTTTTCCTACATGCATTCTTAATAAAAGGGCAGCCACATGTACATTCACGATACTCCATATAACTTAAGTGGAAACAACATTCGACTCCAACTAAAGTTTACCCACTACGTGGGCAAAGGAGGCTTTATCAGGTTCAACCAAAAAAGAAGTGAGCTCCATCACAACAAGGAAAAGCCCTGCCAAGTCAAACAGAGGGCAAAAACGACGAGCCGAAGACGGTCGAGGTGAAGTCGCAGAAGTCGAAGCCACGAAACAGGCGCAACTCGATGAGGTCTACGAAGACAAGCGAAACAGTCGCGCAGAAGACACGAACCGAGGAAGACAGAGCCTCGACGAAGCTCAAAGAGGACGACGGAGCAGAGGAGTCGAAGCCCTTTGTCATTGGGCAGGACGAAACGATGGTGCGAATGCGTCAAAAGGAGACAACATGCAAAAAAGCCGAAGGAGAAGCCCTTCGTCGTCGAATACGAGATGACCTTCATCGTCGAGCACGGCAAAATCGATGGATTGAAAGTTGAAAGATTCAACGCAGTGAATCGTCATCGGGCGAAACTCAAGCAGAGCTGCCCACCACCGTCATTATTATATATATAAGCATATACATATGCAAATGTATATGTATATACATATACATATGTTTTTTTTAGAAAGCCCAAAGTTTAATATATTAAATAGAAAAAAGACATAGATAGATTGTGTGGGAGAGCCCAAACATGGCATCCTGCCCACAAGATAACCACAAATGGTTCCAAAAAGAGTAAAGACACAAAAATACATGAAAGACCTAAAGAAAAAACCAAAAAGTGTCAAAATACGTAGTATCAGGTAGCTAGAGCAATCCAATTTTGTCTTGCCTCTGCCTCGAGTTCTAGGGAAGGAGCCAGGTAATAAATTGATAAGATTAGTGTCATTACCAGTAGTAATCAATGTATCATTCAATAAGTTCCTGAGCTCTATTCAGCCTCCATTTTTCTTCTTCCCGCTGGAATAGGTCTGTCACTCCTCATTTGAAGATTAACTCACCTGACCAGTGGAATGATCTAAAGTGTGTCGAGCATGTGTAGGTTGTTGAACATTAGAAACAACTACCAGTTGTACCAGCTGAATTTTATTGGATCAAAGGAGCACTCCCGTGTTTCTTAGCATATAAGTGAGTCTTCTTCAATAATAGTGTGAAGTATAAGTACATTTGGATTTGTACCAGTAGTACGGTGTTCTTCATAAAAAATTGCAGTGTTCGAAACAGGATCGGGTTGCACCTTCTCAACAGAGATGGTAGTTGGTTGATCTTTAGCGATATCCAGCCATAGATGATAACGCAAACAATGGCAAATAGAAGAGTTGTGGTCAAACATACTACAATATAAGCAATAAGGAGGGTATGTTCCTATTTCAACCTTTTGTCAATACCCATTGTGAGTGGTTCCAAGTTATACCTCATCTGGAGCTGATTGAGTGATCTCTCTCTTAACTAACATACAAACCACAAAGAGCTGGTGACAGCAAGCATAGGACTATCAACCTTTAGAGGCTTATCGTAAGCATTTGCTAAAGAATAGAGAATTTTCAAGTTGAACAGATGTAATTTAAACTCCGAAAACTTTATCCAAAAAAGAATGATAGGGGACTCCGACTTTGAATTAAAATCGACAGTCCACTTCAAAACTTTTATAAAACGATTGTCGATCTTGATAACTTTTCGAGAAAAAATACAATATAATATATTTCCCCGTGAGATAGCTGAATAAGTATATGTCGATCGTCAAGTAAACCAATATTTCAACTGTCCATCAGCTTCATAGCATCAAAATCTTTCTGAATGATCTCAAGTTTTAGGTGAGATAAAGAAATTTTCCCACTAGAGTAAAACACCAAGAAGACGCGAGAGTATTAATTTCAACCTCTATGACAATAAGAGCAGGCTTTCCATTTTTTTTACTAAGCTTTTTAATGAAAGTGTGATCACCACCACCTTCAAGAGCTTCATGGAAAGATTGTGGAACACTGCAGGACTTGTCAATACAAAAATCAGGCTCTGAACCTGAAAGAGGAGAATGAGTAGAAATATGAAATTTGCAGGCAAGTGCACTGACATCGAAACGGATCGTCGATGTCATCTCCAGAGCAGCAAGAAAAAAGTGATCGTGTCGTTGCCTTCCCAACAAGCACTCGCAACTGTCTTGCTAGACCTTAGGGCAGGCGAGGGTTTCGGCGCAGCAAAGCGTCGCCACAGAGAGCGAGGATTTCTGTGCAACAAGGCGTTGAGGCTTGCCGGTAGAGAGGAGGATTGCACGCCAGTGATCCCATCGTTACGGGAGGAATGAAGTTTCGAAGGTCCTCGCTTGCCTTGATTTCATCGGTTCTTCTCGATTACCTCTGGTTGTGAGGTCATGGATCATACGGCCAATACATATGTATATGTATGTACGTACACATATGTATACATCTAATTGATGAGTATTATTTTTAAACAATTTAATTGAATCCAAGGCTACAAAGATTTATACTCATTAAAATTATTAATTAAAAAAATAAAACAAAAATATATTAAATTATATTTAAATCAATATATTAATAAAAATAACAAGTTTTAAATCTCGCCCCTACTCTTAACATTCTACGGCTGCGTAACTAGAGTTGGTAAACTCAATATTCGCAAACAGCTCGTGTTCGACTCACCAAGCAAATGAGCCAAACACGAATAAATTCTATGCGATCGATATATAAACGAGTCGAGCACGAACTGTGGAATTTTTTAACAAGTTGAGCCCAAGCTCGCTCAAGCTCGACTAGATTACACCCCTATCCAAGAGCAATAATCCATGATGACGGCAAAAAGTAGCTTGGCAGCTTGCAACAATACTTCCTAAAACAGCAAGATACTGTCCATGTATTGGACATGCAGATGCCAAGATGGTAAGCCCTTCAAGAAATAGCCAATAAGAGGAGCTCTAAGTAGAGAACAAATGCATACACTGCGTAGACTAATCTGCAAACAGGTGAAAAGCCAATTTAGAAACCTAATTCAACCATAACGGCTTTTCAAAGAATTGAATAAAAATAAATAAATCCACTCTTGCTCGTTCATCCACACTGCCTAACAACCAATTCCTCAAACTAATCTCTTACATGCCACCCAATTAAATTGTGAGATTTGCCATTTGCCAAGCTGGCCTGGAGAAGTAGAATCAAAACATATAGAGTTCCTTTAACCAAGATTGCGAGTGGATTAATATGTAAAGCATAAAAATGCTATGATTAGCGAACTTCTACTTTATATAACAAAATACAAAAAGCAGCAAAGCAAATAGGAAAAAAGAATTTATTAAAAAATCCCAATTCTCCATCCAAATCAAGGCAAAAAAGTTAAGAATGCATAACAATACTTATTGAATAATATTTCAACCAAGACAAACAATATAGCTTGAAGGTTCATATAAAGTTAACAAACAAGCCATCCTAAAAAAGCTTAAGCACGCCATTTAAGGTTGCAAATAAATGAAGTAAAATCTAAATTTAAAAGTGAATTGGTAAGCAGTAGCCAATTCTAAAATTTACCTAAAGGTACTTGTACGGAATGAACATCAAAGCAAAATTGACAATCTAGCTACTCAACAAATCCCATAAGAAAGACATAAGTGCAAACCTTCGTGGAAGGAACAGTTCTATCCTCCCGTTCAGAAAATAAAATCAATGAACTAAGATTTTCAATCTTCTTTGCTTGCTCCAGCAATCTTCTCTCACGATGAGCTTTAGCTTTCTTTTCCTCTTCTAACTCTAAAGCAATTCTCTCCTTCTCTAGCTCACTCTATATATTGAGAAAATTGCAAAAATCAAAAAACAAGAGTTAATCAGTAGAAACGCTGTCAGGCTAAGACTACTACTAACCTGTAATAGGGTGTTTCGTAAATTAAGAATTTCCTCCTCCAGATGGTCAGATTGAGAACTCTGTAAGTACACAAAAATAACTAAAATTTTAAAGAAACAAATCCAAAATAAAAAATAAAACAATCTTTCAAACAGAAAAATCAAGGAAATGCCTGAAACTTTGCACGAAGCTCTTCAATTTCTTTTTTTTGACGCTTCAATAGTGCAGCATCTGTCAAAATCTGAATGTTCAAAAAAACATAATTAACAGTCTGAAAATTAAAAAAACATGCAACGTAAAATCTACTAATTGATAATAAACAAATGGTAACTAAACAGGAAACAAATAAATTAATCGATAACAATAATTAAAAAGTGAAAATTGTTTTGCTGGCGCAGATAGATTCCAAATGAGCAAGACCTCATTTACACAGGCACAATTTTTTACTTGAAGAGCTCGACTTGCAAACAGGAGACTACATTTTGTCTCATCGGCATGAATCTGCAGTAAGCACAAACCAAAAATGATGTCAATCCAATACTCTACAAACCAAGTAAGCAAGCTGTAATATGAAAATTTTTGCTAAGATAAAGTCAAAATTTATTTAAAATTTTATGACCCATTTTCATACCCAAAAAAATAACTAAAACTACTTTTACAACATCCAAAATTAAAGAAGTGGAAACTAAAATAGCGGTTACAGGCTGAGGTAAAGGAAAAGAAAAGAGAGAGAAGAAAGGGAGGAAAGGAATGCGAAGAAGGGGAAAGTAAAAAAAGGAAAAGATCACAAAGGAGGAAGAAAATGGAGATTAGGAATGAGGATAAATCCAATTTTGTTTACTTCTATTTGTGAAAATTCTTCAAAAAGAAGTACTGGGCAGCAGCTTGCATGAGCAGTTATTTGAGGTAAAAATAAAATGAGGTTAATTTTACTTCGAATCATGTTAAAAATTAAGAAACTTCTAAATGGAGACATTTAAACTTTTTAGATAGCACACAAAAGGAAAGGATTCCAAGATGATCGTAACAAAGAATTCTATCCTATTGCCAATTTTCAGTTGGGTAATATAGCCAAATTATATTTTAGACAGCAAACTTTGCTTAATTTTATACGTTTTTAAATGTGCAAATAAGGAATTAGAAATATTTTAATTTGCAAAATGAATGCAACTGTTTCATCGAAAATGGTAATGATATCAGAATTTAACAAACGACTAAAAGAAAAAAATATTAGATTTAGCGACAATCAAATGCCTAGCCGTTATTAATTATTACTTCTTTCTTAATAGCTTTTATTCCTTCATTATGTATTTTCTTTTTAATTTATTCTATTTTAGTCCTTTCCTGTTTGTTTATTTTGTGTTTTTTTTTCGTTGTTGTGTCTGTTGTATTTGGGTTTAAATACCCCTCTTTTTGCAAAAAAAAATAAGCTGCTCTAGTCCAATTCTCAACATTATATCAGAGTCTAATCCTAGACCCAGCAACCGCCGCCCTTCTCTGATAGTTCCAACAACCGCCGGCCTCCTCTGATAGTTCCGGCAGACGTCAGTCTCCTCTGACAGTTCCAGCAACCGTCAGCCTCCTCCACCTATTCCAACAGCCGATTGTTCCCCCTACTGCAAGCGCAACCATCAACCTATTCCAACTACCATTTCCGTTGGTTCTACAGGCGTTGGGTCTACTGAAAGAAGCAGCAGCCGCAGGTTTCATCATTTTCCAGTTCTATAGGAGTTTATTTCTAGTTTCAGCAGCAAGTTGCTTTTTTCCGTCTACTTCCAGCCACAGGTTATCTTTGGCTCTGTTTCCAACAACAATATGGTTCTATAGGCATCTGTTTCCAACAGCAACAGTTGAGCCATACTTCTGTAATTCCTTGCAAGTATCAAAATTCCTGCAGCTATATCCATCTGTCGTGACCCAGCTAAAATTCATCTATGCCTCGGAACCATAATGTCTCCTTTGGCTCTGTCTGAATTATGGCAGATTCCGCCAACATTGAATCGCCTTCAGAAGTTGTTCTTGATTTCACAGGAGGATTGACTCCAACTTCCACTCTCTTGCAAACAGGAAGACTGTAAATCAACATGAGTTTATTGATTACTACTCATAAACTGAACGCAATAATTTTCTTTAATGGACTCAAGCAGGGTCTTTAATCGTCAAAGGACGTGAGAAGTTCAGTCACCTCATAGGATTGATTCGCGAGCCTCCAAAGAAACACCTGATAAATGGAGCATGGGAAGCGAAGAACTCTATGGTCATGTCGTTATTGATCAACTCCAAAAAAACTTGATTGGTCGTTCATATCTGTTCCTCCCTCTGCTAGTGTTCTCTGAACGGTTGTTCATGATACTTACTCGGATCTAAGAAATTCTGGCCAACTCTATGAAATATCTAATAAAATTCAAGAATCAAAACGAGGGTCAAGGACCGTGACCCATTACTATAATGACCTTGTTGCACTATGGATGGAATGCGGCCTAGACTAAGGCTGCACTTAGGATTCTACGGTGACCTATCCCTTTTCCAGAAGATTGAAGAAAAAGATCGTGTTCTAATTCCTGACTGGATTTAACAAAGACTTTCACAAAGTGTGAGTCGTATTCCTGGTCGGGATCCTCTTTCTTCAACTCGCTCCGCTTTCACTGAGATCCGTAGAGAAGAAAGTCGAAGACTCGTCATGCTCGGCACCTCAACTCCTTCAGCCAAATCGTCCACATTGATCACAAATAGTACTCAGCCCTCATCCATGCCACCTCGGACTGAACGCCTAACATGTGATTGTTGTCAATAACCCAACCACACTCGGGACAAGTATTGGAAGCTTCACGGTAAGCCGGCTTACAAACCTTCGGCCAAATCATCCGCTATCAAAGGTCTCACGGCGACGGTCGAACCTACCACGGCTCAACCTACCTCCTATAAGGAACATCATGGAATTCTCCGAATCATCAAAAACCCAGATTGAGCAATTGATCAAACTTCTTGTTGCCAATCAAGTCTCTACGGGTCCGTCAATCTCTTTCATCCGACAAGACAGTCTTCCTATGGCTCTCACTGTTTATTCCTCATCTAGCCAGTGAATTATTGATTCAGGAACTACAAATCACATGATTGGATGCTCGTAAGCTTTCACAACTTATTATCCTTGCTCTAAAAAGTATATAGTTATAATCGTCGATAGTTCTTGTTGTTTCATTTTTAGTAAATGGTAGATTATACTAACAACTAATATAGCTCTGAAATTTGTTTTGCATGTTCCCCAGTTCCAATATAACGCGGTATTGTTAGCAAGATGACGAATGATGTTGATTGTGTTGTTAATTTCTCTTCTGATTGTAATGTTTTTATGGATCATCATTCGGGGACGATGATTGGAACTGTTGAGAGATTAGTTGGACTATATTACTTCCAAGAAAAGAGCACTAAAAGTGTGGACACACCTCTTAGGAGTTTTAGTTTATCCTGAGTCGTTGAATGCCCCGTTATGATGTTGCATTGTCATTCAGGTCATCCTAATTTTCAATACTTAAAAAATTTGCATCCTTTGATGTTTTCTAATAAAAATACTTCTAATTTCAATCATGAGACATGTTAGTTAGCCAAACATAATCAAGTCCATTACCCACACCTACACTTACACTCCTTCCACTCCTTTCTCTCCCATTCACAGTGACATATGAGGACTAATGTCGAAACACAGAGAAGGATACAGAGGAAGCACCACCGTCTCCTCGGATTCAGCCCACAAATGGGAAAAGGACTCTACACGAGATCTGAAGGCAACACAATCTGAGCTGACTCCCTACATACCTAAGACAGCAATTTATAGACTCTCCGAACGGAGGAAGCTTCTACACAAAGAGATTGAGAAGCCTACAAAAATCCAGAAAGCACTTCCGAGAATAGCAGATTTATGATGCCCCAACCCGCATCGTGCTAGATCCATCCAGTCTTCATGTAGGATCCGCTCTCTCGAAACTTCACAACAAATCAAGATCTCCCTCCTGCTTTCGCGGAGCTCTGCAATTTCGGGCGGGTCGGCCCAAACTTCAAAGTGACCAAATAGGTCGTTTAATGCCTGTAATTGGGTGTTTTAAGCAACATGAATTGAGCATTGTTTAAATGTCTGTGTCAGTCTCCTAGGGTTGAAGGAGCTTCAATTTCATAGTCGAATGTTTCGTTTCATATTCAACTATCCTTGGGTCCTATTGAAAACTGCACTCTCCCAAGGTATTTGAGGGTTTTCCCTAACTTGCAAGTAAATGTTCATATCAATCTATCCTTTTAGGGCGATGTACCACGCCTATGCTGGTGAATCTTACTAAAGTAACATATGCTCGAGTCAATCGAGCATGTAGTGAAAGTAATATGACCCTTCCCGCGTCGTAGTGGTGTTGCTTGTACAGCGTCATCCTACCATACCCTTAGTCGTATTTGTCATGTATCGAGGGTGGTTATCTCAATCTTTTCGTACGACGTCATCAATAAAACTAGTTCCATTGACGTTTTGCTAAAAAGGGATCTTATGATCTTAAACTATCGAAGGAAGGAAGGTGATGCATTTTCTAAAAAAAATCCTTCTAGTTTCAATTATGAGACATGTTATTCAAGCACCATCGGGTTCAGTAACCACGACACACTTACACTCTTTCCGCTTATTTTTCATTCACAGTGACATATGGGGACCGATACCAGAACTCGGAGAAGGATACAGCCGAAGCACCACCATCTCCTCGAATATAACTCGCAAATGGGAAATAGACTCAACACGAGATTTGAAGACAACACAATCTAAACTGACTCCCTATATACCTAAGACAGCAATTTATAGGCTCCCTCCGGACGAAGGAAGCTTCTGCACAAAGAAAGAGAGTGAAAAGCTTAGAGAAATCCATAAAGCACTTCCTAGAAAAACAGATTCATCATGCCCCAAGCCGGATATCGCTAGATACATCCAGTCTTCACGCAGGATCCGCTCTCGCGAAACCTTGAGAGAAATCGCGATCTCACTCCAGCTTCCCCGGCGCTCTGCGATGCCCAGTGAGTCGGCCCCGTCTTCAAAGAGTCCAAACCAGGCATTGTTTAATGCCCGTAACAGGGTGTGGTTCAGCACCACGAACTGAGCGTTGTTTAAATGTCTGTGTCAGTCTCCTGGGGATGGTGGAGCATCAATTTCATAGTCGAAGGTTTCGTTTCGTAGTCATCCATCCCTAGGTCCCATTGAAGACTGAACTCTCTTGAAATATCTGAGGGTCTTCCCCAACTTGCGAGTAAATGTTCGTATCAACTATCCTTTTGAGGCATGAATATTCCCAAAGTAACATATGATTGGTTCAATTGAGCGTGTAGTTATAGTAATCAGACCCTTCACGCACCGCGGTGGTGTTGCTGGCACAGCGCCTTCCTGACATACCCTTGGTCATATTTTTCATATATTGAGGAAGGGTCCCGGTCCTCTCGTATGATTTCAACAATAAAACTAGTTCCATTGACGTTCTGCTGAAAAGGGATCTTGTGACCTTAGACTTTGTCGAAGGAAGGTGATGCATTTTCCGTCCTTAGTGAAGGAATTCTTGTTTTTATATACATTGTGTTAAGTCCTTCGTACACATTGCCAAGGTCATCTCAACAAAAGGTGACATGTATCTACAGGGATCAATTTACACCACACCTGGTCTTGCAGCAGGATGCTGACCAGATTTTTCCTTCAACCACACCAGTGAATATAGCTGGGAATGTCTCGTTTTTGCTATCTAAGCCGATGTCATGTTCTAGTTGCTTCCATCGTCGATCATGACATTGCATAATTTTTAGTTCATTCTACAGCTAGTGTAGAATACGTTGTAGCGAAACCACTGCAAATCCCTAGTGTCCTCAGCCTGCAGAATCAGTCGAACCACAAGCACCTCTCCTTCATCTAGACGAAGTTGATACTCCTCACCCTATTTCTTGGCTATCTCTCCATCGTTAATTTCTTCTACGGAGCCTCGATTTGTGAGTGTGGTAGCTGGAGGTAATGTGGTCGTAGTCGTGGCATCGTTAGCACTTTCTGGCCGCCATTGTGTTGGAGGAGTTGACCTTCTCCTGTTTCTTCCCGCTTTGATCCGTACTGTCACCCCAATCCAGGCTTGCCTGCGTCTCCAAAGGGATCCTTTTCGGTCATGGTAATTGTAGGTGATAACCTGCCTAAAGGTTGCTGCCAGTCAATAAACTCATCAGGACATATCCTTCCCTTAAATTCTAGGAGGTTCATCTTGATGTCATAGTCCTTCTTATCTCCATAAGAGGCCTCTTCTCTATGCCTCCGTTGGTATTGAATATTGAAACGGTGTGGTCTATATTCCTCGTCATTGTGATCTTTTCTGTGGAACGGGTTCATCTCTTCGCCCTACCTTCCCTTTGACTCTCTCGATTACGAACAAAGTAACCTATTCTTTGTGTCTGTCATCTAACTTTGTTAGTCTCCGTTGTAGACGACGAATTTCTTGTTTAATCTCTTCCCAAGTTGAGTCCAGTGTACCTCTTCGTGGTGGCATGGATGGGCTAGGAATCGGGAGAAAATTTTGATAAAAATGAATCAGGAAGGGGTGGATACTGTGAAACCCTAAGATAGGATGAGGGAATGAACCGACTTTGATACCAAATGATTCCGGAACTCTAAGTATACAGTCGGAGTATACAGTCGGAGCACCACTATCTCTGTGAATACAGTCCACAAAGAGGAAATGAACTCCCAAAAGCAGGTCTGAAGATCACACAATCTAAACTAACTCTCTACATACCTGGGACAACAATTTATAAGGCTATCTCCGGACGGAGGAAGCTTCTACACAAAATAAGAGAGCACACCCTAAAACAACAGATTCATGATGCCCCAAGTCAGGTCAAGCTAGATCCACTCAATCTTCACGTGGGAGCTACTGTGATCGCGAAACCTCGCGAGAAATCATGATCTCGCTTCTGCCTCTACATCGTTCCCGCTTCTACTTCTGTGATGCCAAGCGGGTCAGCCCCGCCTTCGAAGCGCTGGTAATCAGACATTATTTAGCCCCACAAAACAAGCACTGTTTTAGCGTCGTAACGGGTGCAGTTAGCGCCCGCGTTGGGGACCTCACACTCCCAGCTACAATAAAAAGTGATTTCAGACTTTAATTGATGATCACACTCAAATGACTAATACAAAGATTTTAAAAGATAAATCAAAAGTTGTTGTCACCATCTGAAGCTTCTACATCTTTGTTTTAACTCAATTCAAAACTCTGATTCCAATTCTTCGAACCGACAATGGTCGTGAATTCTTGGTAAGCAAGGGCATCCTTCACCATAGCTCAAGTAAAATGGGGTAGCCAACAAAAAAAATTGCCAACTCCTCGACGTTGCTCGCTTCATTATGCTTCAATCTAATGTATCAAAACATTTTTGGAACGATATCATTCTCACTATCACCTATCCCATTAATAAAATCTCCTCTAAAATTCACAAGTTTTGAACCTCCTTAGCCGGCTTGGTCTCATGCTTCCCTGCCAATCGGGTTTTCTCCAGATTAGACCACAAGAATTTTGGGTACACTACCTTTGTTCGAAACACGGCCCCCAATTGGAGTAAACTTGTAGCTAGATCCATAAAATATATCTTCCTTGGGTATTCCGCCACTCAAAAGGGGTATCAATGTGTATCGACCACTAACAAAATCTATGTGAGTGATGATGTCTCATTTGAAAATGTTCCCTATTTTCCTAGATCTGTCCCAAGTGAGCAGAAGTGTAGGTTCTTAGACACTCCCTTATCTTATTCCTATGGATATTCCCCACATTGTTCCTTCCACTGAAGAATCCCCTGTTCGGGTGAGCGAACCATCCGAGTTCCCGAGTCCGAAAAGTGCACCATCTCCTCCTCCCACTATCTGTGCCTACACTCGGCACACCCGTTCCAATGGTCTTACTCTGGAACCCGCTATCTCCTTACAGAACCTTGACACCGCTTCGGATGACATCCTCAACACGACCCCAAAGAATGAGATGAGTTTTCCGAGTAAGGTATTCAATCAAGCATGTTCTATCTCTTTTCGTAGATTATCTACGACATACAGAGCATTTGCTACTACCCTAGCGAACCATCAAATCACAACTACTATTGAGGTCGCTCTTATTGATCTTGTCTGAAAGCAATGGTAATTGAGATGAATGCCCTTCAGCGGAAACATACATGGAAGAACGTTGATCTTCCTCCATGTAAGGAAACAGTGTCGTGTGAATGGATTTTCAGCATCAAGTTCATCTTTGATGGATCATTTAAACGTAACACTGCACGATTGGTCGCAAAAGCGTACTCAACAACCTACGAAGTTTACTATGAGAAGACCTTTGCTCCTGTGGTTTCTTGCAGTAAATCTGGATTGGTCTTTATTCCAACTAGATGTCCAGAATGAGTTCTTGAATTGAGAGCTTACAGAAGAGGAATACACGGCTCTCCCTCCTGGCTTTGACTCTACTGCCCCTAAAGAGCAAGTGCACAGACTGTGAAAGTCTCTTTATGAGTTAAAGTAGTCCCCAAGAGTCTGGTTTGATATGTTCACAAAGAATGTCGTGGGTCATGGTTTGAGTTAGGCTCAATCGGACCACACTTTCTTCTTCTGACATTCCTTCAATAGTCAGATAGCTATCCTTATTATCTATGTTAATGAAATTATTCTTACAGATAACAATCTCCCATCATTAAAGTCCTTGAAAGACATTCTTGTTAAGTCTTTTGAAATTAAGGATTTAAGATCTCTCTGGTGCTTCTTAGCCATAGAAGTGGCTCGATCATCTTGGAAAATTTATCTATCTTAGCACAAATATGTGGTCGTTCCTATAGATCCCAATGAAAAGTTAACTGTTATTCTCAATGTTGTGTCTGCCAGCAAGATTCGTTACCGGCGCCTCGTAAGGAAACTCATCTTCTTTGCTCATACTCGCCAGGACATATGCCATGCGGATGGTATAGTGAGTCAATTCAGGCATAACAACTATGAGCACCATCTCCAAGTTGTCTGTCAAATTCTCCCCTATTTAAAAGGTATATCGGGCTCAGGTTTATTTTTCTCTCGTCGCGTCTCTCGGTCTAATGTTGTTTATATAGATGTTGATTAGGTCGGGAAAGTTCGTGACCAACTTTTCGCTTCGGCAAATTGCTCATTTGTATAAGGAAATATGGTCCCTTGAAAAACCAAAAAAACAGTATGTGGTTCCACAGAACAGTGCTGAAGCCGAATTTAAGTTCATGTCCTTTGAGATGTGTGAAACTCTCTGGTATGCATTATGTTCTGTGAACTTCGTATGTCAATCTCTGTCTCACTACAGTTATTTTGTGATAAGCAAGATGTCGTTAGCATTGCACACAATCCAATACAGCATGATCTTACCAAACATATGAAGATTGATAGATACTTTATCAAGAAAAAATTGAGTCAAAGAAAATTTGTGTTTCTTTTGTGCTCTCAGTGGTAAATTAGCGGATATCCTCACCAAGAATATTTCTCGATCATTGTTCAATGACTTTAAATCAAAGTTGAACGTGATTTAAATATATGCTTCAACTTAACGGAGAGTACTAGATTTAACAGCAATCAAATCCATAGTCGTTACAATTTATTATTTCTTTCCTATAACTTTTATTCCCTTATTATATATTTAAATTTTACGTTATTATATTTTATTCCATTCCTATTTGATTTATTTTGTTTTATTTATTTCCTTTGTTGAGTCAATTGCATTTGGATTTAAACACCTCCTTTCAATAAAACTAAGTTGCTCTAGTCCAATTCTCAAAAAAAAAATATTATTACTGAATTCAAAATCTAGAATTACACCAAACAACAGAGAAATTATAAATTACCACAAAACAACAAAACACCACTAGAACTAGGGTTAGATCTAAGGCGTAGGTGATGTTGGCTAAGGGTGTAGACCTTCGGGGTGGCGAAAAGTAGGCGGCTAGCAAGTTGGAAGGGAGAGGACAGCAAACCGGTAGCTGTTCAAGGGTGGCAGCAGCAAAGGTGGAGGAAAAAAAGCAGCTGCTTTGTTGTTTTCTGGGCGCTAGCAGCAAGGGAGGAGGGCAAGAACAACGCTTCAAGGTTTTATGGGCTGTGACACCAAGGGGAAAGAGGCAAAGGTGTAGGAAGTCGATGCGGGAAAAGATGTGGAAGGTTTAGAAAGGATAAACACCACCTGGAGATTAAGATACAGCCAAAACACCACTTCGAACCCTAGGAAACAGCCCGTCAAGAGGAAAAAATGTCGACTATAGCCCCAAAGCAAATCGCACAAAAACTAAACTCTAAACATCAACACAGCACATATATAATCCTTGATAACTAGTAGTGGGCCCCATTACAGTGCGACGGCACTCCCAAAATGACTAGAGGGTCGGCATGCCCTCTAGTTGAAACACCACCTGTTGGCCCTTAAGACTTGATTGAGCCAGTCCAAATACAAATGTCGCGTTAGTCTCTCAGGATTTGGAGAGTTTTGAGCTCATCCATCAAAGCTTTTATCTTCTCATCGTATGGAGTTAAGCTGGTCACATTGAAAGTAGCTAAAATTTGGATTTGGGAGGTGAAATAAGGTGCACGAGGCTGATTTATGATGCAGCAAAAAAAATTAGTTTTGTTGATTTATAAAATAGCAAATGAAATTAGAGTTTAGTCAAGATTTGGCTAGGATTGTGTGAATTTAGGTCACCCATAGGATGTAATTGGGGATGGGCTAGCATTGATACTAAATAATACTGGAATTTAACAAACACTCGAAAGGAAATAAATGATATTACTAAATTCAATATCTGAAAGTACAACAAATAGTAGATAAATCAGTAATTGCAACAAAACAACAGCACAACACTAAAACAAGAGTTGGACCTAGGGCGAATGTGATATTGGCTAGAGGTGTGGACCTCTGAGGTGGTGGCAAGGGAGAGGCCAGCAAGGTGGAAATTTGAGGACAACAATCGTGGAGGGGAAAAATAGGAGTATCATAGTTTTTCGGGTGGTGGCAGCAAGGGGAAGTGACGAGGGTGAAGAGAGTCGATGCAAAAAATGATGAAAGGTTTAAGAAAGATAAACACCACCTCAAGTCCAAGATACAATCGAAAACCGCTGAAAACCTTACGAAACTGCACGTAGAGAGAAAAAAAGCACCAGCGGTTGTCCTAAAGAAAATCACACAAAAACTAAATCATAAAACCAACAAAGCACATATATACTCAAAGATAAATAGAAGTCGATCCCACTCCAAGTGGGCAGATTCCCAAGACAATTAGAGGGACGGTCGACCCTCAGGAACCATGGACCGAACCAGACCAGATACAGATACCCGCGTCAGGTAAAAAGGATCAAAGAATGCCTTTCTAAAGCACAAAAAACATACATTTAAATTATCTAAAGTATGTTAGCATTGCCCTAAAATATTGCATGTTAAAGCATGGCAAAAATATAATATAATGGTGTTTAAAAAGTGAAATTGGGAACTGAAATGTTTTTTCTTTAGTGAGGCAAGGTGTGAGCCGCAAGAAAGAAGAATTAAAACCCACAAAATTAAACATAATTCATAAATATGACAAACCAATAACATATTAATTTTATTCATCATTATAAAAATATAAATCCACAAATCATGATTTTAAAAGTTAATATAAAATAAAAATTTGAAATTGAAAAATGCCAACTATAAATTTGAGACATTTACATGATAAAATAAATCCAATTTTATTCATATCCTGACCAAAAAAAAATGATCTGCTATTTATATGCCCAACACAACTTCACAACAAATAATTCTAATCAAATCCAAATTCACTTAAAGGCTCCCTTGCTAGAAAATAACTGCTACAACATTATTTAGTCTATCTCGAAAGTGAGTGCCAGAATGATTGGGATCAAGAATAGAAAGTGCTTCCAATCAAATTCTGAAAGCTACACGTTCTTTTCTTACCTACTATCCGAACAGATTGGAACTGTAAATCTCTTCTTTCGAAAGCCCGATCAGCCACCATTTAAATGTAGGTGACGGAACCTACAGCTCGTCACTTAATCTGACATCCTCTACCCACGTCTCTACCCACCAGCACGACTTTTATATGGCGAAAGATGGCCTTATCATGTTCAATCAATAGTACCTAACCTATATTGATTTTCGCAGAACAGATGAAAAAATGATCACATGAAATAAGACATTAAGAAACTATTACATATATATTAATCCTTCAAAAAATTTTAATTACAAATCCAACCCCATGAGAAGATCGAAGGGAAGAAGAGGAAGACTCCAGCCGATTATGGATAAGAAGGCGACAATCAAAAGAGCCACTCAAGTAAGTCGACGCGATGCTTTGGTAGATGAACTCGAGATGGGAGTTTGACACTCAACAAAGAAACAAAGCAAAAGCTGCAACATGAGAACGACTCAAGAAGATGCTCGACAAAGACATGAAGTAGTAAAGTGGAAATTGTGACTCACAAATGGGTGTGGATGGTGCTGGACAAAGAACGAACATCAAACGCCTCGAGGCATCACGCCTTGAAGAGTGTGCCTCATTGCGAGAAGGCTTAAGCCTAGCCCACACCAGTTAGGCCTAACCCTCGAGATGCTTCACATGCATATCGATGTGATGCATGGCTCAAGGCACACATCTCGAACACTTTTTAAACTATGGTCTGTAATCAACAAAGTAATGAACCACAATAAATTGCAGTTAAAATAAATGCCATTAAACCACTATCAGGTTTAAGTTATTTATTCTACATATAGCTTAAAAATAAAAAGATTTTAAATGATATAGAACGAAATGATCCATTTGAGAATGTCTAAAAAATCATTTGCATATTTATTGATAAAATTCACATATTTAGGATATAGCTAGAGACGTTAACACACTTGTGTATAAAACAGAAAAAAAAAGTTGGTATTTAAATTCTTTAAATAGTACTCTTTATAAATTGCTCGAGTAACAAATGTATTTATAAAAATGAGATATATAAAATGTTGTTCTTACTCAACAATAAATAATTTCAAAACATCTTACATGAAAAGTTCTGAAAAATCAATCATCAAATGATTTTATCTTGGTTCATTGCATTTAAAAAGCAAGCATGTATTCTTAATTTCTTCATGTTACTATAATCTAGAAGAATAATACTAGTTAGGGATACAAACATACATATGCATGTAAAATAGAATAAAATAATGATATTTAAGTACTTCAAATGGGACACTTTATAAGATACTCTTGTAACAAATGTATTTATAAAAATGAGATATAGAAGATACTGTTTTTACTCCACAATAAAAAATTTCAAAACATCTTTACATGATCAATTTTGAAAAAATAAACTGTCAAACGATTTTATATTGATTTAGTGAATATAGCAAGCATATCGTCTTCTTAATTTCTTCAAGTTATTATAGACTAGAAGCATGATGTATCAACCGAGTTGTTAATAACTCACAACAACTAAAATTTTAGAATAAAATATTGAACAAAAATGTGTGAAGAAAGAGTTGCTTTTCGCAAACGAAACCATTCAAGAGAAAGATAGCTAAGAAATATTTTTCTTTAAAATAAATTTGAATTTTAAACTTTAATGGCTCTTTTAATATATTGAAAGCGGCAAAACATAGAAAACAAATTTAAATAGTTATTTCCTTTAGTATTAGTTACTATAAGTAAAAGAAATCAAAAAACATTCATCCGACCAATTATTCCCTAGCAACTCCAAGCTTTTGGCTTTGATTGTAAAAATGTAACCAAGAAAGCACAGACGAAAGAGAATAAGTTTGATACATATATCTTACTCCTAAGATAGAAAAATTGCACATATGCAGTATGATAAGCTCAGTATACATTCAAACCTTTAATGTCAATTTAAATGCTTTGAATCCATTGTTTTATATAACTTAGATTACTCAATAATGTGTAATGCCATAATTGTTATTGAAATAAAAAAGTCAAGTTTTATGATTTATTTTATGATTTAAATATAATGATTAGCACGTTATTTATTTTTACCACTAAGTTATTAAGGTTTACGATTGTTATATAACCGTTGACTTATATATTTATAACTCAACAAAAATAGCTGATAAAAGTTTTTCAAAAAAATTTTATAGTGATATAGATGGATAAAGGAGTTCTTTAGGGCAAGTGAAAAGCCGATAATATTAGGTACTTGTATATTTTATTAGTCATAAGAATAGTATAGATGCTTTTCCTTAAATAATATCATACGATATATTAAATATTATATAATGAATGTGAACGTTGATTGATGAATAATTTTTTTTTAATAGGTCGCACTTTTGAGATACTAGAAGTCATGAAAATAGATAAATTTGGTTCCAAACTATTATAGTTATTTAAACGGTTAAGTTTCAAAAATTTATCTAATCATTTGCTCCCGTCTTGATACTCTAGCTTCCTTTGAGATCTTTCTATCTTTCAGAGAAGCTTGCTTAAAAGGAACATTCGAAAAAGTTGTGTTATAAAGTTACGGTTGATAAAACAATATTAATGTTTGAGTACAAAATCTTCTCTATACTTTTTAACATTATTAATTAAAACGTTGCAAGATAGAACACTATAATAAAACCCATCTATTCATATCAACTCTTCGCATTAATTAAAACGTTGAAAGATAAATCAGATCGGGAATGACAGAAAGGTTTGCCGCCAAGGAGGCCATGTTTTCTTACATAGAGAGTCAAATGGACGTAGGATTTGAGAGCATAGGAGAAATGTGAGACTATGATGAAGAAACTTATGGATATACAGTCCAAGGTCATGATGATCACTCAAAATTTCAAACCCTAACTAAGGGAATATTTGGTCAGATCAAAAAGGAAGGAGATCAAATTAGAAGACAACGAGAAGGACGTCATCTACCACCAAGAGCATCACCACAGGACTCCAAGAGGAGCGGGAGTGGAGAATTCATATGGAGGGGGCTAGGCCGAAAATTAAAGAGATTGTGCAAGAGTCGCGGAATAGCGCGAAGAAGGAAAGAGGGAGGAGGGAATCTGGAGTTGGGGGGTATGGCTATAATCGAATGAGGGAGTTTCACCCGAGACATATGGGGGGAAACACTGGAGGAAGAGGAAGTTTGGGTCGAGATGCAAGGATCAGAAAACTAAAGATGGTGATCTTTGAAGGAGAAGATGCACATGCGTGGTCAGGTGGAGTGCTACTTCATAGTAAATGGGCTAACTGAGGAAGAGAAGCTCATGGCGACAGGATTATGTTTAGAGGGAAAAGCACTAGCGTGTTTCAATGGATAGAGGCAAGGTATCTGATGAATTTGTGGGAAGAGTTAAACGATTGATTGTTGGAGCATTTCCAAGCCAACCAAGAGGAAAGAGAATTACACGAGTAATTTTATGCTCTGACTCAAGAAGAGATAGTCACAGAGTACATAGAGAGGCTTAAGCTCTTGTCAAAGTGGTTAAGGGGTATTTTTGCAACTGAACTAGAAGAGAACTTCTTGAAGGGCCCGAAGTCCAGCATCCAAGCGGCCATCCAACCATTGAGACCACGTGGATTGAGGGAGATGATGGATCTCTCTCAGATGATAGCGAACAAGAAATAGGTAAAAAATACAAGCAAGGAAGGCATCACAGCAAAATTCTACAATAGTGCCTTGACAGTCACGACACCAATGACTCATTTTTAGTGAGGTCTTAGTCTCATACTCTTAGAACCTAAGATCTAGCTTTAGGAGTTCTTATTGACTATCCTAGCGGACTAGCAATGGAGCCCACCTCCCGTAGAACTTCAAGCACTTCTTGACTCATTTTTGTGAAGAACTCGCATGAGTGGTTCCAAGCACTCAACTTTTAGTTTCAGGGCTAAGGACCAACATGTAGAGGGCCTGAAATTGAGTTCCTATAGGATCAAACAACCTTAAGTGAACCCTTTGTGACTCGAATACTCGCGAACGTTGCAATTCACGCACTCACTGCACTACACACGACTTTGACTTGAATTGACTTGCCCGTCGGCAAACTCGTCCGGACGACCCCGGATGACGAAACGGACAGCGTCAACACGTCCGGAACGTCAACTTTAGCTAGAAAAGACACTCATATTGCCGGGGTTACGCGCGCGCACAGTTTGCACGGAAATCGATGCATTTTTCTCCTTTAGCGGGATGCAGGCCCGGACTCAACCCAGGTTTGACTCGGGTTCGATTCAGGCTGGACTCGGGCTGAGCACGGGCTAGGCACCAGCTCACCTGAATTTGAAATTCAAATTTCAAAATTTAAATAAATTATTTAAATCTGCCTTGATTAAAATTAATTCAGGAGTTAATTATTTCCATTTAATCCTCTCTGGATTTGGAAATCAATCAATTCCCCGCCAAGGTAACGGCTCCTTTGATCAATTTGGTCCGCTCCTATAGGAACGTCGACTTCTTCCTCGGGGAGGGACACGATCCGACTCCATCCTCCTCTCACGACGAGACTCGGCCGAGTCTCGACTGCTCGACTCCCGCTCACCTTCTCCCCCCTCTGCACTGCGCCTCTTCCTCTCGACAGACCCCGCGTCTCTTCCAGTCGTGCCTCTCCTCTCTGCGTCGAGACCGCTCGAGCCTGCTTCGTCCTCCGCTGCACCGAAGCCCTCGCTCGCCTGTCCTCTGCTGCACCGAAGTCCTCGCTCGCCTCTCCTTCTCTGCGCCGAAGATCTCGCCCGATTTCCCTCTCCCGAGCTTTCTCTGCTCGATCCTTTGCTACGCCGAAACCTTTGCTCCGCTCCCTCACGCCAAACAGCAGCTCGACGTTGCTCCTCCCTGAACCGAAGGTCGCGCTCCCTCGATCCCACTCCTTCTCCGCTCGTTGGCTCTCCTCTGCGACTCAACGCTACGAACCGAGCTCCCATCTCCCGCTCGCCTCTGCTCCTTTTGTTCTGATCCTATCAGAAAACATTTATTGAGATAAATCTGTTTGTTGGAAATAATATATTAAATTTTGTTGAGGTTTTGGGAGTAAATTTAAGCAGGATAACTTGTTCGAGCCTCCAGTTATTTGCTCCTTTCGACTGCGATTTTTTTTATTTGAGGATTTTTGAGTTGAAATTTGATGAGCTTAATCATAATAGTGACTTCAAGATAAGATTTATGTTATTCCCTTCCAATCCTATTTGACGTCACCAGACTGGTTTCAAGGCATGATATATTTGAATTATACACCACAGAAAATCTTGTGCATCTAAGGAGCGTACTTCTGAATGACATTAAAATTTTGTCTGTTATATGTTCATCGTTACTTGATTTTAACCGTTGATTATCATTTCTAGAGCACTTTAGAAGAATTCACATTTTTCTGTAATTACGTTATTCTAAAATCTATCTTTTTAGCCGCTGCTAATGGTATAAACATTACAAGGATTGCTTACTAACACTTCACAATTTAATGCAACCTTCTTGCTTTGAGAACTATCCACTGTTTTATCATTCATGTTAATGTGAAAAGTTGAAAGTTCTTGTTCATAGATCTACATTTGGATGTGTTATAGCTTTTGCTCTTGTGTTGAAACCAAGCACTGTTATCATTGAAACAATCATATGATTTAAACCTTTATATTGAATCATTTTTAGCTATAGGTTGCTATTCAGAATTGCAAAATGACTCTTTGGAGTCGTTGAAAACTATAGGTTGTTGTTTGGAATTGTAAAAATGAATTGTACCTAGTTGGAGAGGTTCTCACTATTTTGAAAGGCTTAAAAGTACTTTTTAAAGAGTTACATAATTGTTGTTTGAGTTTGTAGCAGACCATAAAAGTGTTGTTTGATCTTTCAAATTGTTGTTTGGGTTCCTAGGAAGCTATACAAGTGATGTTTAGGGGTTATTTTGGGGACTGGTTCAGACGGGTTTCGCTGCAGTTTTTGAAGCTTTAAATGTATTTTTTTTAAGGAAGACTTTGTCACTGTTTTGGGCTAGTTTTTCTAGCTAATTTTGTAACATTTAAAATTTGTGTTTTGGGCTTATATGAGAGCTATTTGGGAATTTTAAAATTGTTGTTTGGAGCATCTTAAATGTGGTGTTTGAGGCTTTTAAAAGTGTTGATTTGGAAACTTTAAAAGTTGTTACTTGGGCCGCTCAAAACATTGTCTTGGAGTAGATTTAAACACTCCTCTTGAGGGTCGATTTAAATACAACATTGAAAGAATTTAAACTTTTTTTAGGTCGATTCACTTGTTTTTCCCCCGCTTTGGCTTTGCTAGTTTCGGAAGTGAGTCGGTCTTGTCCTTTCTTTTTTTATTTTAAATGGTTAAGTCATAAAAACAGGGATTGATAATTTAACTAATTGGAAGATATATAAAACATTAAATCACCTTAAGCATAAGTTAAAGAGTAGGATTCCTACACTTTAGAAGCACACCCTAGGTGAGAGCCCATCCACCTAGTCCTCGGTTTAGGCTTCCTACCCTTTAGAAGTACACCCTAGGTGAGAGCCCATCCACCTAAACCTCAGTGTAGGCTTCCTAGACTTTAGGTACACACCCAAGGTGAGAGCCTATTCACCTAGTCCTCAGTATAAACTTCCTAGTTTTTAGGAGCACACCCTAGGCGAGAGCTCATCTACCTAATTCTCAGCATAACATCCCAAGGTTTTAAGAACATACCCTAGCTAAGAGTTCATTCACCTAACCCTTAAATGCACAATTAAACTTGGCACTTGACCCTGATTCACAAACTGATCAAGACACTAGACATCAGGATGCACCGTGGCGTAGTCAATGCTTCCTTAATTAAATCACCAGTGAAATTCTCATAATGACTTAACCTACAATAAAACTCAATGCATCGGAATTTGAGCTTAAATATTACACTCAAATCCTCCTGACAATTGAGGAAATTTGTTAATGCCACATATGGATCATCGGACTAGGATAAGTTTAGGGTCTAAGTGGCGAGGGCGATGACGACATTCTTTATGTGTGCTTAAACGAGGGATACGAAGTGGAATTATTAGAATAGTATCTCCTACCTCGAGGACCTTCTATAAGAGAGCGGAAAGGATCGAGGATGCTATTCGCCGACCCTTGATGGGATTGTTGCCCCGATACTCTTAAGTTGTCAGTAGTTCTAGCACGATTAGAGTGACTAATCTGTGGACTGTACGACTTCATAAAATATTTACGAAAATAAAACAAAAATTTTTTTGCATGATTAAAAGAACTTTTCATAAAAAAGACTTAAATAATAACTTTTGCATGAAAAA
>JXCR01125857.1:13287-24906 GCA_002079205.1 Phalaenopsis hybrid cultivar | reverse complement strand
ACCTACTAAATGCTAGAGACTAAGACCAATATGTGGAGTTTCAAGTTGAGTAAAAAAAAGAATCTTACACTAAATGCTAGAGGTTAAGATCTCAATATGTGGAATTTCAAGTTGAGTTTACCTACTAAATGCTAGAGGTTAAGATCAATATGTGGATTTTCAAGTTGAGTAAAAAAAAAAGTTTTGAGTTTCTAATGCTAGAGGTTAGGACCAATATGTGGACCTTCAAGTTGAGTAAAGAGAAGAGTTTTGAGTTTCTAATGGTGAGGACCAATATGTGGAACTTCAAATTGAGTAAAGAGAAGAATTTTTGAGTTTCTAGTGGTGATGGCATTTTCTAGTTTTCTAAGACTAGTCAGTAGGAAAGTCCTATGGCTAGACCTAGGCTACGAATTTCTAATGGTGGGGTACCTCTTCTAGTTTTCTAAGACTAGTCAATAGGAAAGTCCTATAGACCTACTAAATGCTAGAGGTTAAGATCAATATGTGGAATTTCAAGTTGAATAAAAAGAAGAGTTTTGAATTGATCTTACCTTCTAAACATTAGAGGTTAGGACCAATATATGGAATCTCAAGTTGAGCAAAGAGAAGAATTTTGAATTTCTAATTGCGCATTTCTAGTTTTAAGACTAGTCAATAGGAAAGTCCTATGGCTAGACCTAGGCTACTAAAGAAATTTCTAGACCTTAACCAAAAGTGAGGTCAACAAAGTACTTTTTCCCATTTCTCATAAGATACTTGGAACTGACTACAAAGCAACAAAATTGTTGAAGGTTGTCCAATCCCATAAGTTGATCCATGAACAATCAGGCCCAAAACAGACTTCACAATTATCAATCTAATATCGATCGGTAATCTCATTTGGATGTAGTAATTTAGAATAGTACTTTCCTTAGTAACTTTACCGATCCTCATCATCGGTAATAGTTTTGCATAAATGAAGAAGTGTCAGTGCTTAGAAACGGGGTTTAGAACTGTCGCAGAAAAACAAACATACCCATTTTCTCTCATTTCCCAGTCTTTAGTCTCGTCCGTCAAATATTGGTAGATCTCATTCATTACGTTTCTTGTCAGAGTAAAGTTGGAATAATGGCAGACATGAACATTCTCGATCATATATAACTCATTAATTTGTGTAGGAGTAAAAGTTATCCATCTACCTCACACATAGACGACTCCCTGGTTGATTCCATGCAAATTAACATAAAACTCCTTCACCACAAGAACAAATATGGCAGTTATAGTGTAGCACAACACTTCCCATCATCATCGCACAATCATCTTTTCAATTTATGTCGAAGGATTGTTCAATCCTCGATTCACGAATCCTCTTTATTTGATTAATCTCCTCTTTATCAACACTTTGTTGAAGATTTGTCTCGCCTCAAAACTAATGAACTTTCTCCAGTTACACTTGAAATCTAAGGTTTTCAGTGGATTTGGATGTCATAGGGATGAATTTGGTGGAGTTTCAATTCATTTTTGAGGTAATACCAACTTAAGAACCAAATTTGGAAGTTTATAGGGAGTAACTCCAACCTAAAACTGCCAAAAACTGTCATTTCAAACTTTAGAAACCATCATCTCGCCATTCTCTCCGTCGGCAAAACTTTAGAGTTAATTGCATGGACTCTCGGGAAAGCCGTTGGCAACGTCGAGCCCGCCGTCAGTGACCAAGTCAACATATTCATAGTTTTGCTCTGGTCCGAATGCATTCCAATTTTATCTATGGATCCAATTTTTATGATGATTCAAGGGTAAATATGAGTAGTAGAGTTCAATACTACCATNAAGGGTAAATATGAGTAGTAGAGTTCAATACTACCATAAACTAACGATAATTTCAAATAAAAACACTATAATCACAATAAAAATAAAGATAACTATGGGTTGCCTCCCATAAAGCGCTTAGTTTAACGTCGTCAGCCCGACCTATTCAGGTATTACTCTGGTTTACTGACCATTAAAACCTCTTTAAAATTTGATCTATTACCCTCAAAATAGGGCTTTAATCTGCGTCCATTTACTTTAAATCTATTCCTAGTCTTTTGATCTTCAATTTCAACAGCTCTGTAGGTATAAATTCGAGTCACAGTAAAGGGTCCTAACCAACGAGACTTCAATTTTCCAAGGGATAACTTCAGTCTTGTATTGTAAAGCAAAACTTCTTGTCCTTGTTCAAAGTTCTTCTGGTTAATCTTCTGATGATGACATAACTTTAATTTCTTCTTATAAATTATACATTATCATAAGATTCATTTCTTAATTCTTCCAATTCATTTAATTGTAACAATCTCTTCTTAAGTTGTTATAATAAGACTCATTTCTTAATTCTTCCAATTCATTTAATTCAAAGTTCTTCTGGTTAATCTTCCGATCATGCCATAACTTTAATTTTTTCCTTATAAATTCTGTCGTTATCATAAGACTCATTTCTTAATTCTTCCAATTCATTTATTTGTAACAATCTCTTCTTACCAAATAAGATTCATTTCTTAATTCTTCCAATTCATTTAATTGTAACAATCTCTTCTTACCAGCATATTAATCTTTCGATCATGCCATAACTTTAGCTTTTCCTTATAAATTCTATCATTATCATAAGATTGAATTCTTCCAATTCATTCATTTGTAATAATCTCTTCTCACCAGCATCTTTCAAATTATAATTAAATTCTTTAATCGCCCAATATGCTTTATTCTCCAATTCTACTGGTAAGTGACAAGTCTTTCCAAAAATCAGCCTCTAAGGAGTCATTCCAATAAGAGTTTTATAACCAGTCCTGTAAGCCCATAATGCGGTATCCAGTCTAGTAGACTAATTTACTCTAGTAGGGTTTACAGTCTTCTCAAGTATTTATTTAATCTCTATATTAGAAACTTCAGCTAACCCACTAATTTGAGAGTGATAAAAAGTAGAGATTCTACGAATAATATTAAACTTTTTTGCCAATCTGTGAATGTATTTATTCCTAAAATGGGATCCTCTATCAGTGATAATCACTATCGGCATTCCATATCTAGTGAAAATATTTTTCATTAAAAATCATGACACTTTTAGCGTCACAACGAGGTAAAGCTTGTGCTTCAATCCACTTTGAAATGTAGTCTACGACAATTAATATGTATAAGTTCCNATAAGATCCTTACATTGTTTATATAAATTAGGTTCATCCCAAAAATATTCTTTCGCATCATGAATGAATTTTCTTTTTTACATTGTTTATGTAAATAAGGCTCATCTCAAAAATATGCTTTTTTTACTGTTGCAATGTCAGCATAGGTGGCAAAATATCACTTACAATATAGTTAACAATATCAGTATACTGTTGCAATGTCAGCATAGGTGGCAAAATATCACTTACAATATAGTTAACAATATCAGTATAGTTGCAATGTCAGCATAGGTGGCAAAATATCACTTACAATATAATTAACAATATCAGCATACAATAGTATTTTCCACTCATTAATATTTTAAAGTTTTTCATCAGGGAAATTGTCTGTAATTTCATTGTCAGTGTTGGATAATTCATGATATTCTAATCTTGACAAATGATCATTAATTTCATTATCAGTTCTCTTTCTATCAATAATCATAAAATCAAATTCTTTCATCAAAAGTATCCATCTAATTAACCTTGATTTGAAATCCTACTTTTGAATCAGATATTTAATACTAGAGTGATCAGTGCGCACAACACATTTAATCTCAATTAAATAAGATCTAAATTTGTCAAAAACATACACAATAGCTAGTAACTCTTATTCAGTAACAGCATAATTAATTTGAGTATCATTAAGAGTTTTACTAGCGTAGTATATAACTTTAAAAATCTTTCATACCTTTGTCCAAGAACAGCTCCAATAGCATAATCACTAGCATCACACATCAGTTTGAATGGTTTCTCCCAGTTAGGTGAAACTATAATAGGGGTTGTAATTAGTTTTTCTTTTAATAACTCAAAAGCATTTAAACAGTTTTCAGTAAATTCAAATTTCTTGTCCTTTTCTAAAAGTTGGCATAGAGGTTTAGTAATTTTTGAAAAATATTTAATATAACGCGTGTAAAAACCAACATGTCCAAGAAAACTTATAACCCCTCTTACATTAATAGGAGGTGTTAATTTAGACATAAATTGAATTTTTGCAGGGTCTGCTTCCATGTCATTTTTTGAAATTTTATGCCCTAACACAATTCTTCCTGCAACCATAAATTGGCATTTTTCCCAATTTAGAACTAAATTAGTTATTTCACATAACCCTAAAACTTTTTCAAGATAATTTAAGCATGCGTCAAATGATGTTCCAAATACTGAGAAATCATCCATAAACACTTCTAATCCATCATCAATTAACTTACTAAATACTTAAATACAGAGAAATCATCCATAAATACTTCCAATCCATCATCAATTAACTTACTAAATAAGGTATCATACATCTCTGGAATGTTGCAGGTGCATTACATAATTCGAAGGCATTCTTCGAAAAGAAAAAGTTCCAAAAGGACTAGTAAATGTTGTCTTTTCTTGATCCACAGGAGCAATAATAATTTGTTGGTAGCTGGTATATCCATTTAAAAAACAAAATTACTTGTGCCCAGCAAGTCTATCTGCTAATTGCTAAAAATGGTAAAGGGAAGTGATCTTTCATAGTGGCAGTGTTTAATTTTCTATAATCAATGCAAATATGTCACCCAGTAACTTGTTTGATAAGTTTTAATTCATTATTCTCTTTTGCTTCAACAGCCACTCCTCCTTTCTTAGGAACACAATGAATTGGACTTACCCAAGCACTGTCTGAAATAGGATATATAATTCCAGTGTCCAACCATTTCAAAATTTCCTTCTTAACTACTTCTTTCATCATCGGGTTTAATCTCCTTTGTGGATCAACTCTTGGTTTATATTGTTCATCCAATATAATTTTGTGCGTACATATTGAAGGGCTGATTCCTTAATATCAGCTAAGGTCCAACCAAAAGCTTTCTTATATCTTTTCAATGTATCTAACAGCATTTGAATATCAGCTAAGGTTCAACCAAAAGCTTTCTTATATCTTTTCAATGTATCTAACAGTCTTTGCTCTTGCAATTATCAGCTAAGGTCCAACCAAAAGCTTTCTTATATCTTTTTAATGTATCCAAAAGTCTTTGCTCGTGCAAATCATTTAACTCTAAAGATATAATAACAGGCAATGTAGATGAGTTTCCTAGAAACACATACTTCAAGTGGTTAGGCAATATTTTCAACTCAAGTTCAGGTGGTTTTATAATTGACGGAACTAGATTCTTATCAACATTTCTTGTAATATCCAGCATCTCAAATCTTTCCTTAACATAATTTAATTCTTCATTTTCTATTTCATCTGAAATAACTTTATTTTTGTCTTCAAAATGTTCTTTCTCTTTAAAATATTCTTTAAAATGCTCGTACAATATATGTTCACTAATTTCAATGCAGAAACATTCATTATCTCTTTCAACAGCAGGGTATTTCATAGATTTTGCAATGTTAAAAGTTACTTCTAGATTGTTAACTCTCATAGTTAATTCTCCCTTTTGAACATCTATCATAGCTTTTCCATTAGCTAAAAATTGTCTCCCTATAATTATAGGTATTTATTTATCTTCCTCCATATCTAAAACAATGAAATCCACAGTAAAGATAAATTTATCAACATTTACTAACACATCTTCTATAAATCTCTTAGGATAAGTAACTGAACGATCCGATAAGTGAAGAGTTACAGAAGTAGGTGAGACTTCTCCTAGTCCTAATCTCTTGAAAATTGATAGAGGCATAAGATTAATGCTGGCTCCCAAATCACATAAAGCTCTTCCATAAAATTTTTACACCTATACCACATGATATAGTGAAACTACCTGGATCTTTTGATTTTTCAGGAAGTTTTTTCTGAATAATTGCACTATACTCTTTGTTATGTGCAACAGTCTCATTATCAATGAACTTCATTTTCCTGCTCAAAATGTCTTTCATTTCACATAATTGGGCATTTGCTGTAAAGCTTCCACAAAGGGAATATTTACCGTTAGTTTCTTAAGAATTTCTAAAAACTTGGAGAATTGTTTATCTTTTTTAAGCTTCTACGAAGGGAATATTCACCGTTAACTTCTTAATAATTTCTAAAAATTTTGAAAATTGTTTATTCTCTTTATTTTGCTTCAATCTTTGAGGAAATAGCGTTTCTAAAAATTTTGAAAATTGTTTATTCTGTTTATGTTGCTTCAATCTTTGAGGAAACGGCGGTGGAGGTTCTCCCAGTAATTTTCATTGGTGTAAATGGATACTCTAAATCTGGGTATTCATGATCCTTTTCTTTTATGATATCCACTTTCTCTTTTTCAGTTTCGGTAATTTTCATTGGTGTAAGTGGATATTCTAAATCTGGGTATTCATGATCCTTTTCTTTCTCTGTATCCACTTTCTCTTTTTTAATTTCTGTTTCTTTTTGCACTTTTGTTTCCAATTCTTTTCCATTTCGTAATTGTATCGCTTTTATCTATTCTTTTCCTTCATCTTTAGGATTTGGTTCCACAGTACTAGGAAAAGTTCCCAATGTTCGGTTACTAAGCGT
The DNA here is from genome assembly GCA_002079205.1 of Phalaenopsis hybrid cultivar. Lineage (NCBI taxonomy): Eukaryota > Viridiplantae > Streptophyta > Magnoliopsida > Asparagales > Orchidaceae > Phalaenopsis > Phalaenopsis hybrid cultivar. Next base: position 18,306 of record JXCR01125857.1, on the reverse strand, counting down.
AGTAGCGATATGCCTCAATTGGTTTTCAATATTCTTGATAGCAGCTCCTTGATTTTGTATCTGGTTTCCTTAAATTTTTAATTGATTTCCTTGATTCTGCAATTTTTGACACGTGTTTAGTATCATCTCTTCCATAGATAACTTCTTTTCCTTAAATTGAGCGTTATTAATAAGAAGGTATAATTAATATTTCCTTGGTTGGAGAATTTCTTAATGGGTTCACTGGGTTGTTCGCCCATTGTTGATTTGTAGAAGAATTGTTATTACAATTAAAATTAGCATGATTCTTCCAACCTGGGTGAAGAAGGATTATCAGGTCTATTGTTAATCGCATTTAGAGTCTCATACAAAGGTTCAACATCCACAAATTGCCTAGAGGAATTCTCTTCCATCATAGTAGGTGTTGGAGAATAATTCATTCCACAATAATCTAATTTCTTTGATATTACAATAATCTGTGAAGGTAACATAGATATTTCATCAGAATCGTGGATACTAGCTACTCTTTTAGGATTTACCCTTTCAGAGGGCCATTACAATGTATTGGTAGCCATCTCTTCTATTAACGAATAAGCCACATCAAAAATTTTTCACATTAAAGAACCATTAGCCGCAGGATCTATAATCAATCTAAGAGATCCCACTAATTCATTATAAAAAGTTTGAATTATCAATTAATCTGGTAACGAAAGATGAGGGCACTTCCTAAGAATTCTTTTAATCTCTCCCAAGCTTCATATATCGACTCTCCATCAATCTGACAAAATGATGTTATGTCATTTAAGCTTCATATATTGACTCTCCATCAATTTGACAGAATGATGTTATGTCATTTCTAAGTTTAGCAGTTCATATATTGACTCTCCATCAATCTGACAGAACGATGTTATGTCATTTCTTAGTTTAGCAGCACCAGTCTGGTAATGAATGATGAGGGCAATTTCTAAGAAGATCTTTAAATCTCTCCCAAGCTTCGTATATTGACTCTCCATCAATCTGACAGAACAATGTTATGTCATTTCTAAGTTTAGCAGTTTTTCGACTCTCCATCAATCTGACAAAATGATGTTATGTCATTTCTAAGTTTAGCAGTTTTGGATACTCTCCATCAATCTGACAGAAAGATGTTATATCTTTAAATCTCTCCCAAGCTTCATATATTGACTCTCCATCAATCTGACAGAACTATGTTATGTCATTTCTAAGTTTAGCAGTTTTGGATGGAAGATTATCATCCAATCTGGTAACGAATGATGAGGGCATTTCCTAAGAAGATCTTTAAATCTCTCCTAACCTTCGTATATTGACTCTCCATCAATTGGGCATTTCCTAAGAAGATATTTTAATCTCTCCCAAGCTTCATATATCGACTCTCCATCAATCTGACAAAATGATGTTATGTCATTTACTCTCCCAAGCTTCATATATTGACTCTCCATCAATCTGATAAAATGATGTTATGTCATTTCTAAGTTTATCAGTTTTAGATGAAGGAAAATATTTGGATAGAAATTTCTGTGAAAGTTCTCCTCAAGTTCTAATTGATCCAGGTGCTAATAAATTTAACCACATCTTAGCCTAATCCCTAAGTGAAAAAGGAAAAAAGTCTAAGTCTAACAGCATCGTTCAAATCTCTGTCATATTTAAAGGTAGCACTAAGTTCTAAAAAACTAGCGAGGTGTAAATTAGGATCTTCATTTGGTGTACCTCCAAATTGATTGTTTTGTACCATCTGGATAATAGCAGGTTTATGCTCAAATGAATTAGCAACTACATCAGGATTTTGGATAGGTAAGTGAATTTCTTCTGTTGTAGGATTCGCATAATCACGTAGAGGTCTAGGTTGATGTTTATTTTCTATTCCTTAATTGTTCACATTATTTTCCATTATGTCAGGTTTTCTAGGTTCTTTTCTTATTTTTCGAATTTTTCTAACAGTGCGTTCTAATTTTGAATCGTAGGGTATGAGATTTTCAGGTCCAAATTTACGCATACAATTGAAATCACTACACAGAAAAATAGTTAACTAGATCTGAAAATAATTTGCAATTCAAGCAAAAGTTTTCTAATAGTCCTAATTTGTTCGTTACTCTAATTATGATTTTTTTACTCCCCGGTAATGGCGCAAAAATCTTGACAACGACTTTATATATGCTTAAAAATACAAGAATTTGATATTATTGCTAGAAGAATTAAGTCCCCGACAATGGCGCCAAAAACTTGACAACGGTTATAGATTTGATAAAAATGTGTATAAAGTATTCAATAATTGTAAAGTCACACTTATCAACGCAAGTATACATATCACTCAAGTAATACAAGGATCTAATGGAGTCCTGGATATCAATCACACATGCAGTAATACTAGAGGCTACGAACTAGAATTTAGAAAATCAATACTTAATCACAACAATACAGTTCAAATTTCTTATTTGTCACTAATAGGCAATTGAAATAAATATGTAATTTTAACAAACTCTTAATTAACTAATTCTACTAATAAAGTTTCTGATGTGAAATTCAATATATAAGAAAGCATTCTTCTCCTTGTCAAGAAATTAAAGTTAATGGATAAAGTGAAATAATTCAAATTGTATTGTGTTAAATAGGAGCATATCTATTATTTACCCTTCAGTCTAGACATAAAGAACATTGACTAATCCTATGCTTGGTTACTGAATCTGCGGCTAGGATGGGAGGATACCGGCTCTCACTTCAGAGCTCCCATGTTCCCCTCGTTTGAGGGCTAACATCTATACTTCAGCATCCAAACGATATGACCAAATTGAGCATTTTAGTATGTCACTCTAAAATCTCCAATTCTATGCCCGATAATTTTATTTCCCTATTTGTTTGCACCCAACTTTCAAGGACTTTGACCTCCTTAAATCTTGGATGTAATCTTAACTTTAGTTGTAAAACTCAACATATTTTAACAAATCAATTAGCTAGATTGAAAGTAAATTAAGATCAAAGTGAAAATATCATCACAACTTCTTTAACATTCTCATGACTTAACCAATTCAAATCACCATTTCACAAAATCTCAAGATAAGGATAAAGACAGAGAAAACTACTCAGACCTCATGGAGAGATACGACAAAACTTAGAACTTAAATATAAGAGCAAATTCATACAAACTTCAATAAGTAAATACCACTTATCCTTAATTCCTCCACAAGCAAACTCCTCGAAGTTCCTTTGAATCTCTTCCTTTCTTTACAGCATGCAGAATTCTTCATCGATGTGGCAAGGAGGAAGAAATCTCTCACTTTCCTTCCACTCTTACAATCTTTCAAAGAATTCCTCACAATACTAACCCTAAATTAAACTATCTACACTCTAAAAATAACAAAAACTCAGCGAACACCACCACAGGGCTCCTCTTTTTTTTTCCCAAATGTTTCTCTTAAAGTTGTAGAAGAGTTTTCCAAGAGTTACATAAATGTCCCTTCATAAATCGTCCACATCCAATGCACCTATTAAACAAATTGTGGTTCTCACCGTTGGTGGCCTCGATGGCGCCGTCGGCGGCCTTCCAGAATATTTGATTCTAGACTCTCGGGAAAACCCGCCATCAGCGCCGTTGGGCTTGCCGTCGGTGCCCTAGTTCAAATCTTCATATTTTTGTCCTTTTAACTCTAAATTTGCTCCTTTCTGCATCTTTTTGCTCCAATGATCATAATTCAACATACCTTCAACAATACATAAAAAATAACCTTCTTTTAAGTGCAATATCATCAATATTAGTATAAAATATGTATGAAAATCTCAGCATATTTTTCTTTCGTCACTAGGATAGTCGTAAAACCAAAAACAGAACTAAAATCAATCATGATAAAATTCACCTCCACAACATTCAAAATATAAAACAACTTAAAATTTAATCACAAACATCACAAAACAAAAATTGCAACTAAATTAAGACGTATCTATCGGATGATCAGGAATCCCTCGGAGGAGGTAACCTACTGTTGCTAACGAGTCTTCTCATGGTCTAAATGAAGGTATGGAACTCATTGAGTTGAGATTAGTAAATTCATTTGAACTAAGTGAATCTAATAGAAAATAGTGGTATTAGAATGAGGGAACTGTAGGATCCTAACCGATGTCGCTCTAATCAACTTTAAAATACCGCATAACATTTAAAGAACTGTATCCATAGGGACATCTAATTTGACATTATAACCTGACACATTAGAAAAACTTAAACTCGTCAGGACGAGGAGCTTGGAGCCAGCAGCATAGTCATCTTCAATAGCAAGAGGATCAACAACAACATATCTTTCCTTAGAATTAAACAAACAAGTCATAAGACGTCAAGGTTTATTGCTTATGCAACATAAACACTAAACTTATCTTTAGGCTTTAGTATAACTCTGTTCTGTAATATAAGTACTAACTCATCTTAGGACTCCGAGGTTATCATTTGTCACGACCTAAATCCTCGCATCTTCTAGGCAATTTGTGTGATCGTTTCTCATGAATGTAAGCCCTAAATTAACAAAATTGGCAGGATAAAATTTTTAAATAATTTCTCCTCTAAATTGAATCGAAACCATCACATAGACTAGGAAGTCACTGAGGTTCTCCTCCGGGTCTATGACATCCCCTAGTTCTTCCTCTTTTGGACTCTACAGCAGAATGCTCCAAATTTGAACTATTTCCCTTTCACACCTCTTTTTCCAAATTCTTTGAAAACTCTTATCCTTTTGACCTCTTTGAAGACAACATTTCCTAATTTTTATCGAGAGTTTTCTTAGGTGACTTTGGTTATCTAAGAAGTAATTAACTATAAAGGCTTGCTCTTACATGATGCTTTTCCGAACCCAGTTTAATTATATCTTAATATTAAATAGTGGAACTTGTTGGCAAAAAAATTTGTTTCGCAAAACAAATGGATGTCATATATTTCTTTGTTTATTTGTTCGAGTCACATCCTCAATTTTTATGCTTATCCTACGGGATGGATATAGGGTTTGAGGTATAGTGCTCTTTCATTTAAACTATATATATATA
>JXCR01125857.1:0-12803 GCA_002079205.1 Phalaenopsis hybrid cultivar | reverse complement strand
TATATATATATATATATATATATGTATGTATGTATGTATGTGTGTGTGTGTGTGTGTGTGTGTGTGTGTGTGTGTGTGTGTGTGTATAAATTAAACGTCCTTCTAAAGTGTGCAGCGGGATTGTGATTCCAGTGACCGATAGCTTATAATGGTCAACTCCTCCAACCCAAAATAGTGTCGACAAGTATCCCCTAGCATGAAGAAAAAAATTTTAAGGGATGTAAGAACTGTCAGAAGATCTCAAAAATCAATTGAAGCTTTGCCTACTCGCATTCCTGTCTAGTTTTGCTTAGGATGCAAAGTTGATACCACCATTGTTGCTACCAATTCTACTTCCACTAAACCTGCAAGATGTCAACCAGTTAGGTTGTGTCTAGGTCTAAGAATTATACCAACTACCAGCCACAAGGATGTTCTTAATATTCTAAAAGGAAAGATGATGAGGTTACCAGTATTGTATCTGGTCTGCAGCATGGGGAGCATACTTCTCTTCAATATGTTGATGTTTTTGCTAAGACACTTTGTCTCAAGACAACACCGTCAAAGAAAAAAGGTTTGGGTACCCAAAGTCGCCGTATTGATATGGTCCAGTAAGCCAATAAGGCAGGATCATGGAATGAAGTAATGGTCCAAAATATCTGACATTGTCATAGCAATTGCTAGCGAGATAGATGAGCAAGTGGACGATGTCTAGAAAAGTCTTCTGGATCTCAAGATGCTATAAGACAATAATTGAAGAAAAGGTTGAAAAGCTCAGGGTCAAGATTTCTGAGTTGGCCAGAGAACATGGAGTTTCTATTGATGATGATGAAGAATTTGACTTCAATGATTACCTTAAGGAAGATTTCATGGATATCCATGTCATCGAGAGCAGAGCCACTGCATCTTAGCGCAACCCCTCGTTGAAGAGAACGCCATAGATGAGTTGCATAGGGTTGTTTTCTTAAGGGATGAGTAAATCAGCCAAATGGAGAAAATAATGGAAGAGATGGCTACTGCCATGACTGTCATGGCCATAACTCAAGGACAATCTCAACCACCACAGTTAGCCTCTCCAGAAGTCAATCAATCGAAGATTATACAAATTACAAATGAAAGGAGAGAAGTTTCCTCAGTAAATAGAGTTGATAAACAAAAGAAGGATCTCCATCGAGTGTCATGCCAAAAAAAGAATTCAAGGAAAAGGTCGAGCAAGTTTGGGAGGCCTTAGCACAATCTAAGGGTGGCTCATTAATTTTGAAGGGTAGACCTTACCTGAAGGAGTTCAATGTCGTACCTTACCCTAAGGGTTTTGTGTCACAAAACTTTAAGATATTTAATGGGACTGGAAATACTAGGTAGCATATAACACATTTTGAGCTAGTTGTGGCAACAAAGGTAGAAACAAAGTTTTACTCTTTCGATAGTTTGTCAGCAGCTAATCCCAAAACTGCTTATATGCAACAGTATAATAATAATTTTGATTATATTTTTTACTTATATTTCCTTATTCGCAACAAAACCAAAAATGAAGTTTTCCTCTAACTCTAAACTCTTCAATAAATACTTCCCTATTTATTTGCACTCAATCATATGAACTACATTCTCATTCACACAACCTCATGTGACGCTTTCCAATTATTGACTGAGACAATACCAGCTCGCAACAAAACCAAAAATGAAGTTTTCCTCTAACTCTAAACTCTTCAATAAATACTTCCCTACTTATTTGCACTCAATCATATGAACTACATTCTCATTCACACAACCTCATGTGATGCTTTCCAATTATTGACTGAGACAATACCAGCCCGATTCATACATGTTCTCGCAGCAAATTTTAACATATGGATTGGCCAAATCAAGAAGTAAATGAAGTACATGATTTAAAATCATCACAACTTCTTCCAACATTAAAGATCAATACTCTCCATAACTTCCATCCAAAACTTAATTACGTATCATTTTAAAAAGAAAGATAAAGAAAACTACTCAGAATCCATGGAGAAAACAAAACCACACTTTTGTTTAAAAGTATAAATCATTATCAAACCAACAAAAAGTCTCAATTAAAACCAAAAGTAGTCTAAAAAAAAGATAAGAACTTATCTCAAGTCCTCCACCAAACTCTTGAAGTTCCTTTAAATCTCTTCTTTTATAACACTCTCAATATAAAAATAAAATAAAAAGGCTAAATATGTGGTGTCTGAAAATCTCTCCAACTGACTCCCAAATTTTAGAACTTTCAAAAATTTACCAGTACTTTCAGGACCCCTTTCAAAGTCTCAATCTTCCTTCTTTTATAATTCTCCAAAAGGTGCTTTGGTATCTCATCAAAATGTGTCTTGATTCGATGAATTTCCTCAAGAGATGCATTCTTTTATAATAATTTTCGTCCATGGTGGTTGTAACCACCTATTAAGCCAATAGGTCCCTCAAAAACCTTTTCAAAATTTGTAAAAACCAAATTTGCTCATCCAATAACTGCAACTGGCGCTTAAGCGCGGGGCCTCTGGCTCTTAGGCGCGACCTTCTCTATTTAATCGACGCTTAAGTGCTGGATCTGGTGCTTAGGCACTAAAACACTTTTGAACATTTTTTACCTATTCGCTCCATATTTGATCCTTTTTTCACTCTTTTAAGCATTTTTCACCTTTTTACTTGTACCTAAAAGAAAAACACAAAAATACCTTCCATTAAAACGCAATATCTCAAAAATAGGTATAAAATTATGTCTAAAAAACTATATATTTTAGGCATATCATTAGCCTGTTGAGGATCACTTTTGATTGGTATGTCAAACTACCTGATGGATCAATAAAAAAATTTGTCGAATTAGAACAATTATTTGTGAAGAGATATGCTGGAGCTCGACATCATGTGTCTATTTCGTGGTAGAGAAGCAAAAGCCCAACGAGACTTTAGTGGACTACATTTTGAGGTGGTGAAACCTTAGCATGAAGTGTGAATCTCAGCTACAGGAACATCATGTGATTGAGATTATACTCAAGAGCATACATGGGCCAATAGCTTTCATTCTTAAGGGACTCACCATTAAATCTTTCATGAAGCTACTCAGCAAAGCTACCAAACTCTAAGACGAAGTCAAACATATGGATTCTCATGAGAAGGCCAAGAAGTCCAGGACAACCAGAGTATTTGAAAAGAAGTTTGGAACAGTGGCAACGATCGATAATGGAAAATAACCAATGAAGATACATGCATAAAAATTCTCGTCAGACATCATCGCAACATGCTCAACAAAGAACACAAGAAGGATCACACCAAATAAAGAATAAGAAAACATTCATTGTTGAACATAGGAAAGTGGTGTATTCCTTCAAAAATGAAGTCATGCCCAAAAGGTTTAGAAGTCTGAAGAAGAAGCCTGAATTCATATTAATAAATCTAAAGAAACCCAAAGAGGTCGACAAAAAAGATCAACCAAATTATTTCCTGCATCACATATTGCTTTGACACACTATAGAGGATTGTTTTATCTTTAAGAATTGGCTCGAGAAAAATCTTAAAGAAGGGAATATAACGATCCCAAAAGAATATCTTAAAGATCTAGAAAAAGGTTCTAACAATATGATTTCAGTTGAACCAATCTCTTTGATTAACCCATATACTAGAAAAGACGAGTAGAGTACAGTCTAGAGCAAGTCTTCCAAGAAAACCGTGAACCAAATTCAGAATGCATCAGCACAAGCCTCCGTTCAAAGTCTTCAGTCCGCCAAGCCAGAGATGAAGATTTCACTAGAAGATTTGTTGTCTTCAATTCATAAGTAGAAAAAGACCACCACAAAGTCTGATAGCACAAGGGGGCAGGATAGGGTTGCCTCTGTTAGATTAGTTGTCTCAGATTTGGGGAAGAAAATCTTCAAACTTCTGACTTTGTATGATTATCCTTTTGCCCTTCTGGGGTCTTATGAATATAATGATTATGATTTTGGCAACGTTCTAACTATTTCTAGTGATAACATAATCAATTATGACCAATCTAACCTCGATCTTAAATCTCAAAATGATCCTTAAATCATGCTTGAGTCTGATGAACTTGTTAACAAGTCCGAAGAAGACATCGATAATATCGATTACGATAGGGGCCAGGTGTGAGGAACCAATTCACGAGTGCCAGGGTGCACCACTTTCCATCAACTTAGATCTTTCCGACAAAGAAGAAACACTAAAAGATTCACCTAAGGTATTTCAAGAAGAAGAAATTACAGAACTGAACTTTAGGAGCGAAAAAGTGTTACCCACGAGAACTGCTCTGACTAGTAAGGGAAAGCAAATAGTAACTCGAGAAGAGCTACCTCCACCATCACCAGTGGAAGAAACACATTACCAAGAGAAAATTGGAGGATCATACAAAGTGGATTACAATGTACTAGCTCATCTTAGGAAGTTTCAGGACAAATTAAGCATCTATGACGCTCTAATCCTCTCAAAGGAGATAAGAGAGTCTCTGATTACAACTTTGCTTGATCTAGAGATTTGCATAACCCAGTTGGCTAGCACATCCTTAGATGAAGTTTGCTCATTAAAAGAACCTGCGAGGATAACCTTTATAAATGAAGACTTGCTGCTCGGTACCGCTAACCAAAATCATCCACTCTATATCTCCGTTAACATCAACAAATTTGTGTTGTCCAGAGTTTTGGTAGATCCTAGAGCATCTGTCAACTTAATGAGCCTATGGACATTCGCATATTTTGATATTGAAGCTCAAAAGCTTACTACCGATAAAATGATGCTAGGAGGATTCAGCCAAAAGGGAGAGAGAGCCCTTGGTTCAATTATATTTCTTATGAAAGTTGGAGAACTAGTAACAATTACTAAATTCCATATGATCGACATCGAGACATCTTTCAACGTTGTACTGGGTTGACCATGGATTCATGAACACAATATGGTTCCACCGTCTCTACACTAGTGCATTAAACATTACAAGGAAGGACAAGAACATTGCATCAAGGGAGATTTACAATCATTCTTAGTTCATAAAGTTGGCATTGATGAAGATGCCGCCTACTATGTGCCTACAAAAAAAACTGTCTTCTCTCGTGAAATTATGACAAATAAAAGTGAATATTTAAAAAAACCACAAAGGTGAGGCCATTCAACTCTCTTTCAGTGATCTTCCACCACTCTTTTGCAATAAGTTGGTGGGGGTTCTTTTAGTTCGCGCAACCGAGGTCGAGGCTGGGGATGTGGACAAGCAAGAAAAAATTTAATTGTTGAACGGACTAGCCTAGCTATCAACATTGATGATGAAGAAAGTTTTGAAGATGAATTAATGATGACAAAATAGAAGAAACCACAATATGGGATCACCTTAGAAGATATGGAGAAAAGTGAGTATGAGTCACTGCGATTGAATAAACCACTATGTGAATGCCATGACCCTTACTCCGATTCACCCTAAAAAGGTTGAGAGTTTAGAGGTCAGGGAGATCCGCAGCACTAGTTCAAAGCTGATCAAACTTTATCGTGCTTCTACTTCTACTAATCTCAAAAATCGTGTAAATTTGGATGAGGATCTTAATGAATTAATGAAATTACCTTTGGTTACTTCTTGCCTTATGTACAAAAGTTAATTCAAATGGGGCATTTGCCAAAACAAATGCCAAAAGATAAATTACAACTTTTTAACAAAATATGGAATGTTAAAAGCCAAACTCCTAACTCGAAAGAGGGTCTCAGATTTGGTACAGTCGAACAAATTGATGATTCAGAGGGAATCAGAAGAGGATTGCCTCAATATGGAAGACGACTCTACTAATTAGCTAATGTAAGATGCTCCACCAAAATTTGAGGAAGAAATCAAATCAAATGTTGATGAATTGAAGGAAATAAACCTTGAGACAGAAGAGCAGCACCGACCTACATTTATAAGTTCTCTACTCAACGATGAAGAATCTTTAGAGTTGATTAGATTGTTAATAGAATTCAAAGATTCCTTTGCATAGAGTTATGATGAAATGTCAGGATTGTCAGCAGAAGTTGGAGTTCATAAACTTGGGGTGAACAAAGATATGCCCTAGTAAAACAAGGTCCAAGAAGAATGCGCCACAAAATAGAGCAGCAAGTCATTGCTGAGGTGAAGAAATTAATAGGCGCTAACTTCATGCGAGAAGAGCAGTAGCCCACATGGTTACCTAACATTGTGCTAATTAAAAGGAAAAATGGACAAATCCATGTATGTTTCGACTTCAGAGATTTGAATAAACCATGTCCAAAAGACGCAATACCAGAAATGATGGTCGATATCGCTTCGACACATTAAATTTTCTCCTTCATGGACAGATAATTGGGTACAACCAAATCAAGATGGCTCCTGAGGATGTAAGACTTACAGCATTCAAGACACCGATTGGGATCTTTTGTTACACAGTGATGCCATTTGGATTGAAGAACATCGAAGCGACATATCAACGAGCTATGACAAAGATTTTTTATGATCTCATTCACAACCAAGTAGAATGCTACATGGATGATTTGGTCATTAAAAGTAAATAAAAAATAGACCATTTTTTATGATTTGAGGATTGTGTTCAAACGATTATGACAGTATGACCTTAAGATGAATCCCTTAAAGTGTGCCTTCGGCGTTACCTCCGGGAAATTTCAAGGATTCATTTTCTGTCATTGAAGTATCGTGATTGACTTGGATAAGATTAAAGCTATCTTGGAAATGCCTCCCAAAACCTTAAAATAACTACTTTCCTTTTAAGGTAAGTTGGCATATCTAAGACACTTTATTTCTAATCTCTCAGGTAGGTGTCAACCCTTCTTGGCACTAGTTAAAAAGGTTGTCAAATTTTTTTGGGAAGAGAAATGCCAATGGGCCTTCGAGGATGTTAAGAAATATTTAATGACACCTCCTATTTTGTCAGCCCCTATCCCAGAAAAACCTTTAATTCTTTATACTGTAGCCTTAGATGAAACTCGCGGAGCCCTCTTAGCCCAAGTCATTGACAAGAGAAAAGAAAGCAAACCCTACTACTTGAGTTGTCATCTAATACCTATAGAGATAAGGTATCCACCTATTAAGAAGCATTGTATAGCTTTAATCTTTGCCACCCATAAGCTTAGGCATTACTAGCTTTCTCAAAAAATTACCCTTCTTTCGAAAGTTAATCTGTTGCAATACTTGATGACCTGACCAACACTCTCTGGACGTCTAGCAAGCCGGTTGATGATTTATTACAATTTGATATGCTTTTATTCCCCTCCGTGCTATCAAGCGACAAATTTTAGTAAATTTTCTCACTGGACACTCACTTCCAACTGGGTCCCCTCTTAATGATGAACTACCAGATGAACAGGTTTTACAAATGGAATTCTCCAGTGTGCAATGCTGGGAGATGTACTTTGATGGAGCTTTGTCAGATAAAAAAAACAAAGGTTAGTCACAGTTATACCAGGCAAAGTAGGGACTAGTTTAATCTTTGTCACGCCAAATAAGGGTATACTAAAGTTCTCATACCACCTGACAGAGCCATGCACCAAGAACGAAGCAGAATATGAAGCACTAATCATTGAGTTTAAATTGTTAATCTCGATGAATATAATTGATATTGCCATCTACGACAATTCACAACTCATCATCCAACAAGTCATCGGACATTACAAGATTTTGAAGCCAAGGTTAGCAGAATAACACTAGTACACAATGAAGCTGTTGGAGCAGATTCCCAGTGTAAATTTCTTGCGAATTCCTCGAGGAGATAATGCTCATGGCGGCACTCTAGCAAAACTTGCTAAGGAGCTGACATGCCCACCGAAGGATTCCATTGACATTACAAAACAAGGAAGACATGTTTTGTCTTAAAATGACTTCAAAAATCTACACAAGCTTGGAAAAGAAGAAGAAATGATGATTGCAGTTGCTGATATCAATGAAGATTGGCGTAAGACATCGATAGAATATTTTAAGACTAGAAAGCTGTCAGAAGAAAAGTCAGTTGTGCATCACATCATAAAAAGGACTATGTCACACGCTTTAGTGGGTAATGTCCTCTATAAAAGATCATTTGATCAAATGTGTCTACAATGTCTGTGTAGAGCCGAAGCACATAATATTGTCAAAGAAGTACAAGTTGGATTATGTGGTGCTCGCCAGTGAGGGCCAAAGATAAACATGAAGATTAGAAGGCTCGAATATTAATGGTCGGCAATGATGTCTGACTGCATGGATACAGTCAGAAGATGTCACTAGTGCTAAGTGCATGGGGTGGTCTTGCACCAACCTCCAAATGTACTACACCTAACCGTCACCACGCGTGTAAACGAACCGAACNTTTGTTTGAAATAAGCTCGTGTTTGAAATTGTTCGTGAAGTCACTGTTCGTGTTCGTTTCTTAACGAACAAGCCGAACACGAGTCGAACACGAGCTGTTCGCGAAGAACAAGCCAGTTTGACATTCCTAATATTAATATATATAAATTAATTATATAACTTATATTATATAAATATATAATATATATATCAGTATATTACTAATATAGTATATTAATATACTATTATTATTATTTTACTATATATTATAATTTATAAAATTTAATTTTTTGAATATCATAAATTTTTTATATATAATTATTTTAAATTATTTTATATTTCGAACAATAACGATTCGAACACGAACGAACGCATCACTGTTCGTGTTTGGTTCATTTAACTAACCGAACGAAAAAAATTTGTTCATGTTCGTCTCGTCTACTTATCGAACAAATCGAACACAAACTCATTGACAAACCGAACACGAACTGTTCGTGAACAACGAGCTTTTTTGACAGCCCTAACCGTCACCTAATGGCCATTCGAGTGTTAGGGCACGAATATAGTAGGTCTGATAGACCTTCCATCCTCTAAAGGACACAGATTTATTATTGCAGCCACATATTACTTTTTTGAATGGGCAGAGGCAGTTTCATTACGAGAGGTTACAACACAGCAAGTCCTTCATAATTTTAAAAATCAAGTCATCTACCATTTTGGAGTTCCTTGTAGAATAATTTTCAATAATGGGACGACCTTCAAGAGCACAAAAATAAACAATTTTGTCAAGCGGTACGAAATAGACTGGAGATGCTCTATGATCTACTATCCCATGGCAAATGTCTTGGTCGGGGCCTTTAACAAGACACTAGTGCAGACTTTGAACAAGACACTGGATGAAAACAAAAGAGATTGGCATAACAAACTATTATAAGCCTTGTAGGCTTATCGGACAAAGTTCAAGACTCCCACTTAGTGTACGCCCTACATGCTCGTATACAGGTCTGAGGTCGTGCTACTGTTAGAAGTTCAAACGCCTTCTCTTAGTCACTATCGCAAATTAACTTACAACAGAAGAATTGCAAAACTCATACTTGATGAATTGGTAAGTCTCGAAGGAAAACGACTAGAAGCTCAACAACATTTGGAACTTTACCAAGAGAAGATGGTACAAGCTCATGACAAATTGGTCCACCCAAGGACAATCAAAGTTGGTGATCTCGTACTTATTCTCAAAAGTCCTATTCTCGCACGCCACAAGATAGGTGAAAATTTTAAGCCAACTAGGGCGGGACCCTTTGTCATTGAAAGTTTATTTAGGACGAGCTTACCAACAGTGGATTTTTGATGAGGAAGACCCATGTTGCCAATCAACGAGCGATACTTGAAGACATACTATGCAACTTGACATTGCTTGGATTGAAATCATGAAATTTTGATTTCTCTGGGGTTATTTATTTGGCCAAACGTATGTGACTGGGTCCAAAAAATTTGTAATAAATTTAGACTCGATAAAAATAAAAAATTTTTAATTTACATAATTTAATTTTCTTCTTTCTACTTTTAAGTTTGATATCTTACTAAATATATATATATGATCTCCTCTCCAACATAAACAAAATTTTGTCTACTAAACACTTTATTTTGTTCTTGTTCCTACTAAATTTCAGCGCATTGATGTTTTTTCTGTCATCTGTAGACAAAATGTTAGGACAAAAGCTAATTTTTACTTCCAAGGATGGTTGGAATCTCACAATTAATGAGGAAAGGGCACCACAGGGTTGCATCATAGACTTTGATATAGACTTCAGTCAAGTTGATTTAGACTATGAGGGTGGGTCCTCTAATGGACGTGGTTAGCCATCGAGAAAAAGAAGGGCTACCATCATTGTTAAAGATCAACACAAAAGAAGGATTCCTTACTGAAGGGGAAGAAAGTGATAGTGCAGCAAGATTTGATGGAAGGGGCTAGTCGTCTGTCATCTATGACAGCTGCACCGACCGGAGGTCTAGTCATTGCCAATGATGAGAAACTACCAGATGCACCATTACGAATGACTCAACGCAAAAATGCCAATCACCAAAAACATAGGGCTTTCTAGTGTGAAGAAAGAAGATGTCAGAAGGAGGCTAAAAAACTTGCATACCTCAATTCTTGAGGAAAAAATCTACAATCTATGAATGAGAGAAACTTTCTCCAGCTTGCCTTCTAGAGAGGATGAGTCTGAGTTCACTACGGAGCCAACGATACCAGAAGTTGCAAATGATCTTTGTGTGGGTTGCTTGACATGCAAAGCCAATATTCCTACGCAGTACTAGATACAGGGGTATTTGTGGAATGCCCAGACTGCAACATCCTCCACCTAGAGTGTTACAAGACTTTGAAGAAGTACACATCAACTGATGATAGATTTCAGATCATTGATCACTTAATGGGGGAATCATATATTCTATTGAATGCAGAGACAGTACTAGCATAATTCCTGTTGATATTAAAATGAGGGAGTGTCCTTGACAGTTGCCAATCATCACCATTGCAGAATGCTATAAAATGAGTACAATAAAGGAAAAGGAATTTGAATTTTATGAAGAAGTTTAAGGAAGATTCGTCAATATACTAGAAGGCTTGGAGCTGTACACCAGAGTCTTCTCTCAAAGTGACAAAAAAAACAATCTCAACTGTATCTTTAACCTAAGAGACAGGGGTTGAGCTGGTCTTCTCATGGAAAGAACCTATTCTGAACCACAGAAATGGATGTGTGGAAAAGGCAGAATAACCATATAATGTGGTTGCTATTATAACTTAACCAACGACAGACAAGGAAATCCCCCATAGATTTTAAGTCATGATGAGGTGGATTTGTTACCTCCTATGATGTAGTGGATGATCAAGAGGATGGTTTGATGGAGCATAATTCCAGCATATTTCATTCCTAAGAGCTACATCATCAATATCTACAATGAAGGTGATTACATTCCCCTGCATATAGTGAATCATGATTTTGTGAGACCTTTTTGCATGGTCTTCTTCATGAATAAGAGCAATATCCTCTTCGGAAAAGAAATAGATGTCATTTACCTCGGCAAGTTCATAGGATCTGTGGAGATTCCATTAATAGTGGGTTCAGTATTGATTCTCAAAGGAAATGGAGCAGACCTTGCCAAACACCGCATTCCAGGGGTACGACACCGCAGGGTGTCTGTAACTTTCAGAAGGATGGATAACAACAAAATTTAATATTGATTCTGACCAGATCTGAAGTTGAAAGAACTATAACCTTACAAGTTATGAGAGGGTTTCACCTGTAAGCACATGCAAAGGGAACTCTTGACCTGGAGCGAGGCTTAGTAGGCCAGCTCAATCGGGAGCTCACCCTACTGAGGATGGACGGTCAGGGGATATCTTTTTGTACTACATTTTGACACAGCAGATATGATGATGTATGTATCAGATATGCTCAGCTTACAATATGTACCCAGCATGAGATATTTTCATACGTACTTTTGGTGTGTTCAGCATATTGTACTTTTTGATGTTTCAGCCTTTGTTCAATCTGTAACTTCTGTTTAAAGCAAGTTAATGAAATTTCTTTCAAAATTCAGTCTTTTTGTTCAATTACCCTTTTGTACAATGGATAAATAACCACAAAACCTTGTGTTGGTTCTAAACTACAATGAACAAGGAACAAAATAATAAAAGCTTGATAATATTAAAATTTAAACAAAATACTCTCTTTTGAAAATCAACCAACAAAAATTGAATTTTAATATATATATATATATATATATATATATATATATATATATATATATATATTCATATATATATATACGGAGCATAACTCTAATTCATTAAAGAAACCAAACAAAATACAAGGCGAAGAGAAAAAAAAGGTGACAGGAGAGGGCCTTTATAAAGGAAGGAACCTCTCAAACCTACTACACATAATTTCTAATAATAGGGAGAGGCAACAGGTCACTGGAAAAGAGAAAGTCCAGTGGAGGGGGGAATTCTTCTACTCACTAAAGGTTCTTCTGTATAAAGACCCCTTCTAGCCAGCCAGTTGGATGGTCTATTTCCTTCTATGTGAATATGAGAGAACTTTTTAGAGCAAAATTTCAGCAATTGATAAATACTAGAGATCCAATAGATTAAGTTCCATGGGGTTTTTGAAGTCCTATGGATAATGTTAATAAGTTGAAAGCAGTGAGATTCTACCCATTACTGATTAAGCAAGCATGATCTGGCTAAGTTGATGGCCCAAAATACCGCTTGACATTCTGCCTCAAGTGAGTCAAAAGCCTTAACTGGAGATTGGAAATATAAGATACATTTCCTCTCATGGTTCCTGAAAACCCCACCAATGCCTGCAGACTGGGATTTGTGGCTGCCATCAATGTTAATTTTGATCCGGCCAAACTTTGGGAGGGTCCAGCAGATTGTCACAAATTTGGAAGTTTGTGGCTTGGGAAAGGAACCAATCTCCAACACAGCCTTAAACTTTTTAAATTTGATCAGTTTGTGAATAAAAGCAAT